>ML107604.1:22990-39922 GCA_003697995.1 Taxidea taxus jeffersonii | reverse complement strand
ATATTTTATACATGATGTAGCATACAGTTTATTTATCTATATTTTATACATGATGTAGCATACAGTTTATTTATCTATATTTTATACATGATGTAACATACAGTTTATTTATCTATTTTTATAACACATACTAAAACCAGAAACTGTTAACAACATTTGTCTTTGGTATGGAACTGAGAATGGCGGAGGGAAGGAAAGAAGTACCATGGTCTACCACTCAGAGTTAAAAAAAATTATTTATGAGAATGCATTACTTTTATTTTCTTAATTAAAAAAATTTTTTAAAAGATTTTATTTATTTTACACAGAGAGAGAGATCACAAATAGGCAGAGAGGCAGGCAGAGAGAGTGGGCAGCAGGCTCCCCGCTGAGCAGAGAGCCCGATGTGGGGCTTTATCCCAGGACCCTGGGAACATGACCTGAGCCGAAGGCAGAGGCTTTAACCCACTGAGCCACCCCAGTGCCCTGTATTACTTTTATTTTTGAAATGACAAGTTTAAAATGGCTTTCTTCAGTCCTTGTCAAATTGAGCAGACAGAAAAATAGAAACACTGATGACCTGAATGGTAGAATTAACAAGCTTGAAATAATAAACATATGTTGAACTCTCCTTCTGAAAATATAAGACTACCTTCTGCCCAGGATCCCATGAAATAGTAATAAAAACTGACTGTACACTAAACCATACAAAAGATTTCAATACATTCTATAAGGTATGAGGAGCATAAAATATTTTTACCATGTACAACTAGAAGCAGTTGTTGGTTTTTGTTTTTGTTTTGTTTTGTTTTTCTCAAATGGAAGCAAAGCCTTCAACCCTTTGGAGATGTTCATATGCTCCCCTGAACAACTCATATATCAAAGGTGATCGAAGCCAAAATGTCAGAATATCAACAAAAGAAAGATAATAAGAACAGAGGGATGTGAGCAAAATTGTACTTCTTTTTTTTTTTTTAAGATTTTATTTATTTATTTGACAGAGAGGGAGAGAGAGCAAGCAAGCACAGGTAGACAGAGTGGCAGGCAGAGGCAGAGGGAGAAGCAGGCTCCCTGCCGAGCAAGGAGCCCGATGTGGGACTCGAGCCCAGGACGCTGGGATCATGACCTGAGCCGAAGGCAGTCGCTTAACCAACTGAGCCACCCTCAAAATTGTACTTCTAGGGGCGCCTGGGTGGCTTAGTGGGTTAGGGCCGCTGCCTTCGGCTCAGGTCAGGGTCCTGGGATCGAGCCCCACATCGGGCTCTCTGCTCTGCGGACAGCCTGCTTCCTCCTCTCTCTCTCTGCCTACTTGTGATCTCTCTCTGTCAAGTAAATAGATAAAATCTTTAAAAAAAAAATTGTACTTCTAAGAAAATTCATAACCTTGTATCACCTTATTACTGAAAAAGAAAAAATGAAAATAATTATTTTTTAAAAATTAAGAAATTAGAAGAAAGTTAAACCTAAAGAAGGCAGAATGAAGGAATTAACACAACTAAAATATGGAATCAAATTATTAGAAAGCAAAAAGCAGTGGAAATTACAAGTAAACCTTTGTAATACAAGCAATAATATAAATTATTTTACTATTTAATAAGAAAAAAGGGAGGAAATATGAATACACAGAAATAAGAATTGATAAGATTTTTCCTCCAGATCTGGAGGAAAAATAAGAGAAGTAAAGTAAGAACTTGATAATATACCTGAAAACTGGGAAAATAAAAATGTTAAAAGTTGACTTTAGACAAATCATACCAAAAGAGACCAACAATAATGGGAGAAATCAGGAAAATTCTCAAAGAATTACTTTGTAAGCAAGTGCCATAACCAAGAGGCTTCTGGGATATAGAAATTTTTTCTATAGATCTTTAAGGAATAGATAATTCTTATGCCATGTAGATGGTTCTAGGACATGAATAAAGAAGAAAATTTTTCACAAATGATATTCTAAAGACTAAAAGATAAATATATGATAAGCAAAGAAAACTCTGAGCCAATTTTGCAAGTGAATATTGATATTTAAAATCCTAAAAGATATTAGTATTAGCCTTAAGCAAAATATCACATGATATTTCATGACTAGGGGAAGCCTTCATCACATAAATAGAACTATTGTTCAGAATCATGAGAGCTCTTCATTTTAGTACATGAAGGTAGGTGCAGCTGAACCATTCAGCTGCACTCCTAATAAAATTCCTGAACTTCTGTTTTTGGGAAGATGGACTAAAGGTACTTTCCCATATTCCTTTCACTATGTACAGTTAAAAAAAAAACCTTAGGAAAAAAAATATATGTGTGACACACACACACATATATATAAATCATAAGGAATATCAGGAAAGTAGAGAGAAGGAAGAAGACTGGCTAGGAATTACACAACGATGAACCTCCTGGATTTCTTTTTGCTTCATATTTCCCACAAGTGGAGCTGAAGAAGTTGGCAACCTGGAAAGGGCAACAGATGCACACACACACACACACACACACACACACACACACACTCCCATGAGAGGCTCTCTCTATCCAGAGGACCAGGAAAGGGGTAGCCTGGCAACTAAGAAAGTTTCTAAACAAACACTCCAGTGAAACACCACAGAAAACATTGTGGCCTCATGACATCTCCACCCAAAATGGCAAAGGTGGTGTAGAGAGCCTAGAAGACCACACTGACCAGGCTGTAATGAGTACTCTCCCCCGCCCACTGCCCACAATGTCAGTGGGGATTGACTGGGGAGGATGGAATTCCATAGCATCCTGCAGTAAAGAGGTGGCATATTCCCTCCTCCCTAAGGTATTGTCTAAGGAGGTTTCAGAGAGCATGGGGACTTTGAGTATTTCAATGGTAATGAAGCCATTACAATATGGTGCCAATGGAGACCATGCAGGGAGTAGTAACAAGACACTCTTTTACCATTCCCGGCCAGGAGGTATCAGTGAAAACCTAGTACGTATGAACCAAAGAATAGAGCTCCAAAATATATGAAGCAAAAATGAATAGAAATGAAAGGAGAAAGAAGCAACTATACAATTTTTGTTGGTGACATCAATACCCACTCAACATTTGCTAGAACAACTATACTAATCAGCAAGGATATAGAGAACTTAACAACACCATCAACCAAAAGGATCAAATCAATATTTAGAGAATACTTCACGAAAACACAGCAAATAAACATTCTTTGCAAGTGCTCACAGAACTTACACCAAAACCTCTCCTGGGCCATAAAACAAACCTCAACAAATTACAAAAAATTGAAATTATACAGAGCATGTTAATCATAGTGGAATCAAACTAGAAATCAATAATAGAAAGATCACAAGAAAACCCAAACACTTGGAATGCAAACAACGCATTTATACATAATGCATGATTCAAAGAAAAAGTCTTGAAGGTAGTCTAAAAATACATTTAAGCAGATGAAAATGGAAATACAGTCAATCCTCGAACGATACAGATAAGAACTGGATGGGTCCACTTATATGCAAATTTTTAAATATAAATACAGCATAGACCTATAATTGTATTTTCCTTCCTTATGATTTTCTTAATAACATTTTCTTTTCTCTAGCTTATTTTATTGTAAAATACAGTATATAATACATGTAACATGCATAACATGTGTTAACAAATTGTTTATGTTATTCCAGTCAACAGTAGGCTATCAGTTAAGTTTTGGAGAAGTCAAATACACCGATTTCTTACTGTGTGGCGGGTGGGCACCTCACCCCCAGGTGTTCAATAAACAACTGTACAACAGATCAAAATTTGTAAGACACAGCTCCAAACGGGCTGAGAAGGAAGAAGCATAGCACTAAAAACACACATATTACAAAAGAGGAAAATTCTCAAATCAATAAGCTCCCACCTCAAAAACCTAGAAAAAGAGATCAAAATAAACACAAATGAGCAGAAGGAAGGAATTAATAAAGGTAGGAGCAGAAATCAATGAAATGAAAGCAGAAAAAAACAAAGAGAAAAATCAATGAAACAATTGGCTATTTCTTTGAAAGATCAACAAAATTAACAAACCTGCAGCAACATTGACAAAGACAAAAGAGAGAAGACAAAGATTACAAATATCAGGAATGAAACAGAAGGTACCATCACTACAGACCCTGCAGACATCAAAAGGAAAAGCAGATGAGGCTACAAGAGCAGGAGAGCAACTGTATCAATGTGTATAGCCTGGTTATGACCTTGTGCTGGAGGGCTGCAAAATGTTATTAGTGGGGAAACCAGAGAGATGGTACAGTGGATCTCCCTGTGTAACTTCTTATAACTGCGTGTGAATCCCCAGTTATCTTAAAATCAAAATGTAATTTAATGAACTCTAAAAACAATCCCGTAGCAAAGTATAGTTAGAAGCTTACTTCTTTTTATTTTTTAAGATTTTATTTATTTATTTGACACAGAGAGAGAGAGAGAGTTCACAAGTAGGCAGAGAGGTAGGCAGAGAGAGAGGGGGGAGCAGGATCCCCACTGAGCAGAGAGCCCGATGTGGGGCTTGATCCCAGGACGCTGAGATCATGACCTGAGCTGAAGGCAGAGGCTTTAACCCACTGAACCACTCAGGCACCCTAGAAGCTTACTTCTTCAACATAACTGTTGTCATGATACGAGACACTAGTGGTATCTTCATTAAAGACAGGAACACAATAAGGTAGGTGGCCTACTTCCTCAATTATGTCTTATATTGTTCTAAAAATTCTAGCCTAAGCGTTTTGACCAGGGAATGAAATAAAAGGCACAAATGAAGAAGAGGAGGTAAAAATCCCAAAGTTAGAACTGGTATGTTATTCAACTAGGATATCCAGTAGAAACAAATGACAAATTATTCATAACCAAGGAGTTCAGATAGAAGGCCAGTCATAAAATAAAAATATTAAAATGTTCTCATTTGAGATTGTCAAAATAGGAATAGTTTGAATGTGTATAAGTAGGGATTGATTAAAGACAATATGGCTGATCCAAAGAATGCAAACCCATGCACCTGCTTTAAAAAATGTGTAGATCCCTATGTGTTTATATGTAAATGTGTTTGTATCAGTCTGGGTAGGCCTAGTTGAAGCTATCATAACAAATGACTCCCAAATCTCAAAGGATTTTTTTTTTTTGCTCCCTTCACATATCCACTGTAAATCAGCTCTACATCATTTTCTCCATAACATCTTAACTCTAGAACTCAGCATAATAGAACAACCTCTGTATAAAATTTCCTGATCTCATGGAAGAGGGTAACAAGAGACACGATGAAAGTACAAGCTAGCTTTTAAAGCTTTTCCTTGAAGATGTTATATATCTGCTCACATTTCCATGGCCATAGTCAAGGCCCATGCTTGAGGTCAACAAAAACCAAACTTTTTATCTTCACAGAGAAAACAACCCTTTAGAAAAGGAGCACCAGATGTAGATGGACCTAATATCATCTCCCATAATATCCGTGAAACATTATCAAGTAAACTACCCCCCCCTCAAAAAAAAACAGGTTAGAGTTGGGAAGAGTATTCACTGTAAATATTGGCTTTTTTTGGTAGGGTGGGTAAGATTAAGGGACAACGATACTACTATTTCTTGCTTTTTATACTTAATGTTATATAATGTTACAGGATGTTGTAGTAGATATGTGTTAATTTTAGATTAAAATATTTGATTTAAAAAGTGAAAAAGAAGAAAAATCTTATCTTTGTCTCTTCTGCTTTAATTTAAAATGCATACATTTTCCCTTTGTCATTCATGGACGTGGAGAATATGTGTGATCATTCACAGAATTATGCTTGGAGGCATTTATTAAATGAGTTGGTAGTTTAAAAAAACTAATTTTTTTGAACCAAACACATAATTGATTAATTTCTATGTGCTGCATCAGGCCATAAGAAAATTCAAATCCAGTCAGACAGGAAAATACCCTTCCATCCTATGTTCAGCTGCAGAGGGTTACCATGTATGCAATACATGGCAGAATGTTATTCACTAGAACGAAAAACAAAGGAAGAAAAACAATATTTCCTAGGGGGTTTTGTGGACTTTCCCTTAGGCAGAGAAAGAAAAGAGAGGAATGGTGTCACACAGAGTTGCCAACTGTTCTGGCCAGTGAGTGGCTTGGTTCTGCCATCAGGCAAGAGTGAAAGTCCCAGTGACCATCTTCAGCTGGGAGGCTGTGTGACGTGGAGGGACAGGGGATGAGAAAGAAGTAAATAGAAAGACACAGTGATGATGAGGTTGTGTATGGCAGAGAGAAGAGATATTTTTAGTAAATTTCCATAAAAGTGAAGGAGGAGGGGCACCTTAACCAACCAACTCAGTTGGTTAAGCATCTGCCTTCGGTTCAGGTCGTGATCCTGGAGTCCTGGGATAGAGCACTGGCATTCCTGTCAGGCTCCCTGCTCAATGGAGAGTCTGTTTCTCCCTCTTCTTCAGCTCCTCCCACTGCTCCATCTCTCTCTCAAATAAATAAATAAATAAAATCTTTAAAAAAACAAAAAGGGAAAGAGGACAGGGCAGAGGGTGGGGTGTTCTTTCTGTGTGACGTACTATGTAAGACCCCATGAAGAAAGCCTTCTAGAAAGTGTTACAGGCACTTGTCGCAGAAGTAGGCATCCTCCCTATTCTCCTGTGCCATCAATACAGCAAACCCTTGGCATTCATCAAAAATATCTCTTAAGAGCTCAACCAACCCCCAAGGGCTCAGGTGTAACTGTAAGTGCCACAAGCACTTGCTGCTATGACCTCTGGGGGCTCACGGTGGATGGAGATGAGGGGAGCAAAATGAATTCCTCTGCACTTCCTCTGCTCCAGAGACAATTAGCAGGGAGCGCAGCCTTGAACACGGTGAAGAAAAACCCATAATTTAAAAACCCAGGCAGTTGTCCAATTAGTCAAGGGCTTGAGGACTGTATTGTTTGGAAAGGCATCATAAGGGACTGCATTTTCTATGCCCAGCGAGGCCCCTTGGCATGGCCCAGAGGAAGAAAATGAGAAGAAAAGGTTTGAAATTGCCCTGGGGTGTAATTTAGAACGTGCTCTCCACAGTGAGCAGGGACAGCTGCGCGGATTTTGTTGCTTCTAGGAAACTGTTTCTTTCCCTTAATGTGGATGTAGAGTATTATCTGTCTCTGAGAATTGTTTGTCCTTGAGAGAATGTGCGAATGTGTGTGAGGGGACGTAAGCCATCGTATCTGTGGAGGAGTATGTTTGAGCATGTTTCTGCCGTTACTCCCAAAGACTGCTAGCCTCGCGGAGAATGAGGGCTTTTACCTCACTTTGGTACAAAGATTGCAAAGACAGTGAGCCTTAGAATGCCAAAACCGACCCTAGAATGTTCTGCCTGTCGGAGCTCACCTTTTATGTGAGGTTATTGTCTAAAGCAGGAGTTGGCAAGCCAGCCCCCCAAAGACAAAATCTGGCCCGCGACCTATTTTTGTAAATAAAGTTTTATTGGAACACAGCCATACCCATTTATCTACATTTTGTCTATAGCAGCTTTCATATTATAACAGCAGACTTGAGTTCAGAGTGACAGAGACCTTATCGCCTGTTAAGCCTAAAATAGTTACTATCTGGCTTTTTGCATAAAAAGTCTGTTGACCTCTGGTCTAAAGCCGGTACTTCAAAGAGAAAAGTGCATATAAACATTATCCTTGAAAATCCATTAGGAAGTGAGGATGGATATTTGGTCACCCAGTAAGCCCCTATTAGTGTTTTCTCCAGAAATAATGTTTCTTCAACTGAGCCCCAAATAAATGACTGGCCTATGTTTTGGAACCGTGATGTATGGAAAACACACACATCAAATGGCAGAATGACCCTTAGCACAGCGAAATGAGAAGCCTGGAGAAATGCTACCCATAAAGGGTATAAGATTCATGTTTCCCAGCTCATTTACACTTTTGGTCAAAAGCTTTTTAAGAAGAAAGTAGGCAGCACCACCTCCACTATACAAATTGCCACTACTTGCTATTTTTAAAAGAGGAGGGTAGAGTTGCATTTGAGTAAATGAAGAGGATGTGTGCTGCAAATCCATTTTGGGAAACGTACTCTGAGGGGTTTGAGTGCTATGGCCCTGGCTTGGGGAAAGAGCTCTTTCATAGGGAGGGAAACTTCTTTCCAGTACTGTAAAGAATCGGGGAAAGGCTTTTCTGTGCAGAGAGATAGGTAGGTAGATCTTGAGACAAGGAAGATAGGTGAAGGACTGGAATGAGCCAGGAGAAGGCTATAGGAGAATTGGTGCATTTCATTTTCTTTTGCCTCAGCCTGAGAACAGCCATAGCTTGCCTCCTATTTGAAGTTCTTTTGCCTAAGCTGTCATCCTGTCCAGTTGGTTGCAAACATTGAGGAAATCTTCTCATGGACTCGGGTTAGGAAAGTGTGGAAAACCAAAAGCTGGAGTGGTAAATGGACATTTGCCCTTTCCCCAAATCACCCCTCTGACCAGCATGACGGTAGAAGCGTTAAGAACATGGGATCCTCTTAAAGTCTTCAGCAGCAACCAGCTGCAAATGAACAGAGGCTTAGTACAAAAGCTAGAAGCCTTGGGAGGGAAGAGGGCCTCGGGAAGCCACAGCTATGCTATTTCATGATTTGGGGACAAACACGAGATAAACTACCTTTTTCTTTACCCCCAAATATACTACAGAAACATGACTGGCTCTTGAAAATGGAGGAGAATATAAGTTCGGGCATGTGTGGGTGGGGGGAGGTAAATACACGAGTTAGTTACGTAAACATGGGACTATTTTACAATTGAATGTTTTGATGTATGTCTTCCTACCAGAAGTCAGTTGCTCTCTTCACAGCCACTAACACGTTCTTTCTCACTTGGAGGCCATTTCTAACTGGGAGCCCAAGGGGTCATGCCCTGAGCCCCCCGACAGCCAGCAGAATACTAGAAAACTGAATTGAGCCATGGATACATCCACCCTCCAACCTAGAGGCCCATCTCCTTCCAACCATGCTTCAGCCAAACTGCAACCTGCTGTGATGTCAGAGACCTCCAGTTTGTGTGGGAATATCCAAGCTACAATATTGAACTACTTATTTTTTTTTTACTAGTAAAACTTAGAAGCATTTTATTGAGGAATACCTGACAAGCATAACTGTCCCTATCGAAAGTGAATAATGTGATGATTTGATAGACATATCCACTGCGGAATGATTACCAAGGCCAAGTCAACTATTTTATTCATTTAAAATTGATCTGTCTGATCACTGAAGAGAGAACTTAGAACTTGGAACCAGAATGTCCTGTGTGACTTAGAATTCCAATGACATTTTTGAACAACGTGGTTTCAATGGGCTAGGAAGTGACTTGATAAAAATGGCAGATTAAGTTGACCTAGGTTTGATCAAAAGTATGAAACTTTGTGCTTCTCACCATAGGCCACATTTGAAACTTCTGGAAGCTTTTTTTTTTTTTTCTCTTAAGGTTTTATTTATTCATTTGTCAGAGAGAGGGAGAGAGAGAGAGAGACTGTATGTGTGTGCACAAGCAGGGGGAGTAACAGCCTCCCCTCTGAGCAAGGAGCCTGATGTAGGACTCGATCCCAGGATCCCAGGATGCTGGGGTCATGATCTGAGCCAAAGGCAGATGCTTAACTGACTGAGCCACCCAGGAATCCCAGACTTCTGGAAGCTTTAAAAACTTCTGAGACTCAGGTGGCACTGGAGCTAGTCATTCACCTCCCTGGGGGCTGGGGTGGGGGGTCAGCCATCAGTAGTTTTGAAAGCTTTTTCGGGGTGGGGGGTGTCCCATCCCGCAGTTAGTGCTGGGTCAGTGCTGGTAATCATGGCTCCAGATGCAAGGAAATGCTAAAGGGTATAGCTATTTCCCAGAAGCCTCCAGAAACTTGACACATTGAGACGTGTGGAAGGTTTCTTATATTCTAGAGCAGAAGGCATTTCAGGAGTGCTTATTTAGTCCAGAAATGGGAATGGTTCTGTTTAGACTTCATTAAAGCACATGTGGGCAATGTCGCCATGAAATCACTTCAGCCATCTGGCAACACAACAGGGAGTTATTCTGGTTTTGAATAAAGTGCAACAAGGCGGGTGAGGCAGCAATTAAAACTTATCAAAATAGCTTTGATTTTCTGAGCGGTACAAAAGGGTATGCAACCTTTCCGAAAGGATTTTTTTTTTCTTTCTCTCATTTCCATTGAAAATATTTCTAAAGTGAAGATTCAATTCAATTTAATTGGACTGGTTACATTTTTTAAAAAATCAAATAATCCCTTGTACTTCAAAGGCTTTACTGAAACCATAAAGCTTGACTTCTTCTCCTGGAGAAGAATGTGTAAATCCCATTAATGGGCATCTGAAGTGAATATTGAAGCACTGTTAAAACTGAAACAACTTTAAAATGCAAGAAGGACTTGACTGGTCCAGGACTAAGCGGGGAGCAGTGAACATTAATCTGGGTTTAAGGTGAAGGGTGGAATGTTCTCGGTAATATGCTTTTACTGTCCCTTAGATGTGGTTTTTTGAAGTAATCGTCATAATATCCACTGTCTAGTCTTAACACGGCTTTATTTTATTATATTGTTTTTCATTTTAATAGGTTTTTCATTTGCTTTTATGAGTTCTATCTTTTTAGACTCTAATTTGAAGAATGTCTTTAGCTCTGCCATCACCCCTCCCCGTCTTGACCCCTCCGCTGTAAAAGATATTATGGTGGTAAATATGAGCCTGTCTTTTTATTGCCCTTGAACACTAATATGGTTTTCTATATTTCTTTTTTTAATTTTTTTAAGATTTTATTTATTTATTTGACAGACAGAGATCACAAGGAGGCAGAGAGGCAGGTAGAGAGAGAGGGGGAAGCAGATTCCCTGCCGAGCAGAGAGTCCAATGTGGGGCTCGACCCCAGGACCCTGGGATCATGACCTGAGCTGAAGCAGAGGCTTTAACCCACTGAGCAACCCAGGCACCCCCCTTTTTAAAAATGTTTTTTAAAGATTTTATTTATTTATTTGACAGAGATCACAAGTAGGCAGAGAGGCAGGCGGGGGGGGGCGGTTTCTAGATTTCAACACATTACTTATTTGCTTTTTAAATTAATATTATTGAAGGGTAGTCAACAAGGATGTTTCTTTAGTTTCAGGTGTACAACACAGTGACTGGACCAATCTACAGCTTATGCTCTGCTCACCACAGGTGTGAGTACCATCTGTCACCATACTATGCTGTTAAAATCCAAGACCGTATTCCCTGTGCTGCATCTTTCATCCCACGGTTTACTCATCCCATAACTGGAGCACATTACCTGTTTCTTATTTAAATTTTTTATTTTGGGAAAATTGGAGATTCACATGCAGGCGTAAGAAATGATGCAGAGATCCTACACTCCCTTTACCCAGGTCCCCCTTAAAGGAAACATCTTACAAAACTATGATACAACCAGGATGCTGATATTATTGCAGCCAAGATCAAGGACAATTCTTTTACTGCAAGAATCTCAGGTTGCCTTTTTTTGAGCGACCCCCCCACCCCATTTCTCTCCCACTCCCAATCCCTCCGACACTCTTGGCAATTCTGTCCTTTCGAGAATGTTATGTAAATGGAATCACGTGGTCTGTGACCTTTTGGGATCCTCTTTTTTTTCACTTAGCATAATTCTCTGGAGAGTCAGCCAAGGGAACACATGTGTCAACAGTTTGTTCCTTTTCATTGGTGAGTAGTATTTCATGATATGGATATATCATGATGAAAGACATCTGGGTTATCTCCGTGTTTGGGCTGTCACTAATAAAAATACTTGTGTACACATTTTTGCATGAATGCAAATTTTTATTTCCTTGGGATAAATATCCAAGAATTTGGTTGCTGGGTTATACAATAGTTACATGTTTTTCAAGAAACTACCACTGTACTTTCCAGAGTGACCCTACCATTTTACTACTACCATTTCCCTCCAGCAAAGTATGAAATCAAGTTTCTCACATCCCCGGCAGCATTTGGTGTTATTATTTTTTTTAACTGTATACAGCCACTCTGATAAGCATAGAGTAATATAGCTCATTGTGGTTTTAATTTGCATTTCCCTAATGGCTGTTGATACAGAAATCTCTTCATGTGCTCTTCTTCTGCTTGTTTTATATGTAATGTACAGGATTGTATTTAGCATCAGCAAGAGGAAAGTTCCACATTATCTTTTATGATGGGTCAGAATACAGTGGTAGTGGAGAGAGCAAGTTCTGTTGCTTCATGGCCAAGATCCGAATCCTGACTTAACCACATCCTGGCTTTGCAACCTTGGACAACTTCTCTTTCCTTGATAGATAGTTTCCCAATCTGTCAAACAAGGATAACACCTACCTTGTTTAGAGGGCTTAGTGAGCTGAAGTGAAACACTTCAAACAACATGTTCAATAATTTTTTTTAAATAAAATTCATAATGCTTTTCATAAAATTAGTAACATAGTAAAAAGTAACAGTTTCACAAAATTGTAAGATTTGCTTAACTCTCCTCTGGTATTTCATATGACAGAAAACTATTTCGATGCCGACCCCATTTTTCCTTTTTAAAGTAACCTTTGCTGGACATACCAGCCCCGCCTGGAGGATTTTATTTTCCTTGCAATCCCCAGCTGTCATCAGTCTATGTATAAGGGAGCGTCTCTTTATGCTTGATAAATGCTTGATAAGCTCTTCCAATCTGAAAATGCAAGTGTTTCAGCAATTTACAGAGTCATGGGTAAATCTGGTCCAGATTCTCTGAATTTCTAAGCATGTGCAAGACACGCTTTCTTTACTTAATATCAAATTTCTACAGTCATTCCCAAGATTAAGAAAAGAGGGCTATATAGAAAGGGGAGAATCTTTTGAAACCTCACTATTCTATTAGAAATCCAAGATATAAACCAGTTTTTCTAGTATTTACTCTTCTTCTAAGGGTTTTAGTAATACTGCCCTATTCCAAAAACTTGTATACAGTATTTTTTAAAAGATTTTATATGTATTTATTGAAAGAGAGAGAGAGAGAGAGCACACAAGCTGGAGGAGGGGCAGAGGGAGAGGGATAAGCAGATTCCATACTGAGTGCAGAGCCTGATGTGGGACAGGACCCTGAGATTATGACCTGAGCCAAAACTGAGTCAGCCGCTTAACTGACTGAGCCACCCAGGTGCCCTTACAGTACTTTTAAAAGTGTAAAATACATCCTTAAAGTGTAAAGATGGAAAATGTTCTCTGGTGAATGACAAAGAAGGGACCATCAAATCATGAGCAACATAATAATAATTTTATAGTTCTACAAATAGTGTAAGAAGTATTTTGATATTTTTTTCATATTTATTGTACAACAAATAAAACACAAGATTCTAAAGTGAGTTTGATGACATGTACAAAGCTTTCCCCTATGAGGGGACATTGGGCTAAATGGCTATAGTATGGGGTTGGTTAAATAAACTGCGGTGCATCTCTAAAATAGAATATTATGTGGTTGTTAAGATGAGTTAGACAAATATACGTGCACCGATGTGCAAGGCAATAGTAGACATAGAATTATCTCATAGGAGGAAAATAAATTATATACATATATATGGGTGTGTGTGATTTACACATCAAAACATTTACGAAAAAACATTTGTTGTCAGAAGACTATAAACAAACAGCAGAGTGGAACCAGGTAGGGAGACAGAGATTTATTTTACATCTTTCTATACTATTTGAAAAATTTTAACATTGCACATTACAAAAACAATTTTTTTTTCAAAAACTGATGCATCACCATAAAGAATATTGGATGTTTGGATATCTGTGGACAAAACACACCATTCCTATTAAATAAGGAGAAAAAATTAAGACAGGGTTGTCAGGATCTATCTGAACATACAAATTTTGTATTTATTTTATATTTATTTTATCATATTTTGTATTTATTTCAGATGCAACTTTTCTTTGTATCCTTAACAACAAGCTCCGTCCAGGAGAATAATGAGGAAAACAATGAACCATCTTGGCTCTTACTGTAACCAAACACTGAACCCACAAGATCTTTCATGTATTTACATAGCTATGCTTGAAATCCTTATTTGCTGACTGATTTTAAAAGAATTGTAGGACTCTTTGAAGAGAAAGAGGAAGTGATGAAGAATAAATTAATGAAGGGGAAAGGATCAAACAATAGGAAAGCCACGACAGTGATGTCCTTAGTGCTACAATATTCTGGAGAGGAATCCGGGTTATTTCACACTGATGGACAGCAACCATACCGACCATGACAAGAGCTATCAGGAGACCCGATAAGGTCTTTTCTGAAGTGGCCGTGCATTTTGTATTTTAATCTTTGGGCTAACATGTCCTTGAAGCTTTTAAAATTTATATTCACAAGTACCGGCCTGTCAATCAAAAATATACGTATGTTAACTTTCATTTAATATTCAACCTGAGATGTCATGTAATATCATAGCTCTGGGGCACAACTCCAATTAGGTATCCAATGAACTGAAAACACAATTTAATAAGTAACAGTCTTCTGGGAAAGAACATAGGTGACCCTAAATTTTGGGTTTTTCTTTTTGTAAGCTTTTAGAGCAGCGGATGACATTCAGATGGTATAGAATAATATCCATCAGTCCTCACAGATATACATTGATCATATTTACTTTTAAGCATAAACTGAAATACTATGTGAAAGTATAACACTATGGGGCACCTGGGTGGCTCAGTGGGTTAAAGCCTCTGCCTTTGGCTCAGGTCATGATCCTAGGTCCAGGGATCCAGCCCCACATCGGGCTCTTTGCTCAGCAGGGAGCCTGCTTCCCCCTCTCTCTATGCCTGCCTCTCTGCCTACTTGTGATCTCTCTCTGTCAAATAACTAAATAAATAAGATTTTAAAAAAAGAAAGTATAACATTATTTTTGTGTATATAAAATCTTTGTAGGGTAGCCTGGGGGGCTCAGTTGGTTAAGCGTCCAACTCTTGATTTCTGTTCAGGCCACGATCTCAGGGTGGTGAGATCAAGCCCTGGGGCAGACTCTGTGCTAAGCGGGGAGTCTGCTTCTATCCCTCTTCCTCTCCCTGTGCTCTTCCCACCCTCAATCACACTCTGCTCTGAAATAAATAAAAATAAATCTTTTTAAAAAAACTTTTAAAGTTGTAATTCATTAAGGCTGACATTTTACAATAGAAGTATTACAGCCTTTATAAAATAAATAATATATTAAAATAGACATATGTTAATATAAATACTATTATAATGCATACAAATAAACTAGAAGTGATGGCAGATCACTGGCAGCTGATTCTAGGGAATAAAACCATTTGAAAATTGCTTCCTAAATAAAATCTCCTAAATAAACAATTGTGTTTGGAAGATACTAACATAAAAGTGCTTAAAATATAGTTCCTCAGATTCTATAAAAGAGATCAATAGGGCCCTTGAGAATAACTAGAGGGATATATTTCTTTTTTTTTCCTTTTTTTAAAAAAAAAGATTTTATTTATTTATTTGAGACAGAGAGAGAGCCAGCATGAGTTGGGTGGGGAAGGGGCAGAGGGAGAGGGAGAAGCAGACACTCTGCTGAGCAGGGAACATAATGAGGAACTCCATCCCAGGACCCCAAGATCATGACCTGAGCTGAAGTCAGATGCTTAACTGACTGAGCCAACCAGGCGCCCCTAGATGGATATATTTCATAAAGGATGATTTTAGTCTTTACAAGATCATGGACAATAGGAGAAACTTATGTTTTGTTGTTGTTTTTTGTTTTTTTGGTTTTTTTTCTATTTTTTTTTAATTTTTTTTTTTAAGATTTTATTTATTTATTAGTTAGAGAGAGAGAGAGCGAGCACAGGCAGACAGAGAGGCAGGCAGAGGCAGAGGGAGAAGCAGGCTCCCTGCGGAGCAAGGAGCCCGATGTGGGACTCAATCCTAGGACGCTGGGATCATGACCTGAGCCGAAGGCAGCCGCCCAACCAACTGAGCCACCCAGGCGTCCCGGTTTTTTGGTTTTTTTTTTAAGATTTTATTTATTCCTTTGACAGAGAGAGATCACAAGTAGGCAGAGAGGCAGAGAGAGAGGGGGAAGCAGGCTCCCTGCTGAGCAGAGAGCCCCATGCTGAGCTGAAGGCAGAGGCTTAACCCACTGAGCCACCCAGGTGCCCTGAAACTTGTGTTTCTGAGCAAACTTATTTTAAAAAAAATTATGAAGTTATAGAATTGCCATGATAAGACATTGAACCATTTCTTAAAATGTGAAAGTTCATAGGGGGTTTGAATCTTGGCCCTTCTTAGAAGGTGAGGCCTCCACAACACCCCTCTCAAATGTGACCATTGAGATCAGTTGACGAGGGAGATCCTTGCACATCACAGAATAGGAGCAGACTGGCTAACCAAGAAACCCACTCTTACTGCTGGCTAAGTCCCTGCCTTTTCTGGGGGATATGATACAGAGTACGAATCGGTGACTCACTACAAAAGTGGTGCAATTCTCTCCCCTTCCCTCTATTCATGTCCTTTGCAATGTGACTTTGCAATTCTCACCATCCAGAGAGGGTGTACCAACACCGTCTTCATCCATTGACTCTGACCCGACCCTGTGACTTGGTCTGCCGATAGAGTGCAGCTAAAGTGACACTGTGGCAGTTCTGAGTCTTGGCCTCAAGAAGCTTTGTGTGCTCCTACTCTCTTGCTGGGAACCCTGCCATCACCATATGAACGAGTCCAGCTTGCCTACTGCAGGACAACAGACACATGGAGCAGAGATGAGTCATCTTAGCTGAAATCATCCTAGACCAGCCAGTCCCCAACCTACCTACAAGCCGATAGCTGATGCATGAGCTAGCACAGCCAAGATTTGCTGACCGTGAGTTAGCTCAGAAAAACCACCCAGCAGTCCTGCAGCCTGGTGAACTTCTGGTATTGTCCCTAGGTTTTGGTGTAGCTTTTTTTTTTTTTTAAAGATTTTATTTATTTATTTGTTAGGGAGAGAGAGCGAGCGAGCACAGGCAGACAG
>ML107604.1:0-22590 GCA_003697995.1 Taxidea taxus jeffersonii | reverse complement strand
AGCCACCCAGGCGTCCCTGGTGTAGCTTTTTTATACAGCGATACGTAACTGATGTGCCAAGTAAATGTCTTTAAGTCTTCTATTTCAAAACAAAATTAAATGAATCGTTCAACTATTTATTTAATCTCATCTTCTCTTCAAGTTTCTTAAATGAATAGTCTATGTACGTCTGAATCTCTTTTCTTTTCAGTCTTTCCTTGACCATTCCAAAAACTGTTCTTGCAGGGCCCCTGGGTGGCTCAGTGGGTTAAAGCCTCTGCCTTCGGCTCAGGTCATGATCTCAGGGTCCTGTGATCGAGCCCCACATCGGGCTCTCTGCTCAGCAGGGAGCCTGCTTCCTCTTCTCTCTCTGCCTACTTGTGATCTCTGTCTGTCAAATAAATAAAATCTTTTAAAAACAAACAAACAAACAAACAGACAAATAAATAAATAAGACTGTTCTTGCTAAGGAGTCCAGACTTTTCAATTGTTAAGCCCAGTGGGCACTTTCTTTCTTTCTTTTTTGAATTATATAGCTTTTTAGGTCACAGTATCTGGTTTCACTGAAAACTGTAATTGATTTTGCTATCACACATCTATTAGAATTGCTATTTTAATACCTAAGTAATTTACTTTCTTATAATTTTTTGGATGGGTGATTATTTGCTTTTTAAATTGAGATGGAACTGACATATAATGTTACATTAATTTCAGGTGAACAGCGATTTGATATTCATGTTGTGAAATGATCACCACAATAAGTCTAGTTAATATCCATCACTACAGGGACGCCTGGGTGGCTCAGTTGGTTGAGCAGCTGCCTTCGGCTCAGGTCATGATCCCAGCGTCCTGGGATCGAGTCCTACATCGGGCTCCTTGCTTGGCAGGGAGCCTGCTTCTCCCTCTGCCTCTGCCTGCCACTCTGTCTGCCTGTGCTCATGCTCTCTCTCTCTCTCTCTAACAAATAAATAAATTTAAAAAAATCTTAAAAAAAAATATCCATCACCACATATAGTTAAACATTTTTTTGTGTGATAAGAACCTTTAGATTTTCTATCTTAGCAACTTTCCACTATGTAATACAGTATTATTAGCTATAGTTGTGATGTTGGGCATTACATCCCTTGGACTTACTTATCTTATCACTGGAAATTTGTACCTTTTGACTACCCCCTGTGGGCATTTTCATTCTTGTCTTAAGTTTCTACACCATTTGACACAGTTGACGACTCCCCTCTTGCATCGGCTCTGCTGGTGTTTATGGCCCTACTCTCATAAGATTTTCCTCCTGCTTCTATGACGATTGCTCTTAATTCACTAACATAGGTTCTTTTGTTTCCCCATGAATGTACATGATCCTCACTGATCTGTCCTCAGCCCTTATCTTTTCTCAGTATACAGATGTCCTTTGGTTGACTTCATCTGGGTTCACAGCTTCTATCATCAAATCTAGATTCATTCTAAGATGTAGGCTTTCATACTCAATTAACGTAGATGCATGTGAAAGATGGGTCAGTTTGGTGATATTGTGGAGGTTTTATTTGAGGGGAGACAGGAAGCAATTAGGAGGAAATTGCAAGAGTCCAAAGGAGAGAGGAGAAATACTTCATCGTGGTCAAAAAACAAGTGGGGATGTTGAGAAATACTTAAAAGGCAAAATGTACCAGATATGAAGAGTAAGGGATAGTGAAAAGTATTAGATGAAATGTTTCTTGAATTTTTCTCCTCTTGTCTGTACTACTTGAGATGAGAAATGCAAGTGTGTAGGTTTCTCTCTGCTAATTCTGAAAAGTAAATAACATCTATAGATGAAAAATTGGAGGATTAAGGTTGAAAATACAAAAAAAAAAAGGTTTAGCACACTGTACAAATAAAAACATTTTTGAAAAGCCACAAAGTAAAGTTTATTTAGGTGCTATTATTGTTTGCCAGTTCTATTTCTAGTCTTTTTGACCTTATAGCTCAGTAATATGTCACTCACTTTCTTTGGACTAAATATTTGTTAAGCTCTCAGTTGAGTGAGTTGTATTATGTTTATTAATTAATTTGTTCAATGTAGAAAACAGTTACCTACTTTTTGTCAGGTACTTTGACGGAAGCTATGAAACACACTAAGTGGATAAGCGATGTCCTACAAAAATTTATATTCTAGTAAAATAGTCTAAAATTTGTCTCTAAATGCTCATGCTTTGAGGTAGAACATGAGGAACAAAAGGATCGACAGAGGGGAAGAAAACCTGTAGACATAAGAAATAAGGTGAGGTTAAAAGATGGAGTAGATTTGGATATGCAGAGATGGGAGCAAAGAGCTTTCTAGAATTAGTAAAATCACAAATGTAGCAAAGTGGAATGCATCCTCAGTGCCCAAGGAGTAGTCCAGATTGGACCACAGGTTGAGACCTCTGGGTTAGTGAGAGATCAAACCAAGAAGACAGGGAAGGGCTCAAAGCATAGGAACTTTGATAAGGTCTGAACAGTTTAGATTATATTTAGAAGACGACTAGGGGATGGCTAGAACTTCAGAAGCATGTGACCAGGACCCCCTTTACAGGGATTAGTCAGGTAACAGCAGCATGGTTGGAGGCTGAACCCCTGGCCTGGAGCCAGAGTCTGGAGAAGCCGGCAAAGTCAGAGTGATCGCCGTGAACGCCAGACAGCAGCTTAGGAATGGGGTAGTAATCCTAAACCTGACTTAGATAGTAAGCAGTGAAAATGGAAGAGAAGTGTTGGACTCTTTGAATCCATTTGATTTGTGATTTAATTGGCTATGTGAGAGCAATTTGGGGAAGGACATCTTTGAACATGTTGATTCCAAATTTCTGGCTGGATTTCAAAGCCCACCAGGCATTTGGAAGGCTGAGAACTCACTCAGAGCTGAATGCGTGTGTGTGTGTGTGTGTGTGTGTGTGTGTGTGTCTATGTGTGTCTATGTCTGTGTATATATGTATACATATATATGTATGTGTAATATATATGTACATATACACACATACATATGCATTTACATTTATATATACAAATATATATATTTGCATATAAATAAATATATTTTATGTTTACAATATATTTAGATATAAATATATTATAATAAATAAATATATAAATATATTATCTATTTAAAATATAATATACTATATGAATATATAAATAAAATATATAATAATATAAATAAATAGAAAATATTAATATAATATAAAATTTATTAAATATAAATACAATATATTTTTATATATTGCATATGTAAATGTATGCAAATGCATATGTACATGTGTATATCTGTATATTTATAAATACATATATATATATACTTTTTTTTGAGAGAGAGAGTTCACGTGTGAGAAAGGAAGTGGGGAAGGACAGAGGGGGAGAGAGAATCCCAAGCAGGCTCCATGCTCAGTGCAGAACCTTTTGCAAGGCTCCATCTCACGACCCTGAGATCATGACCTGAGCCAAAATCAAGATTCAGACACTTAACTGACTGAGCCACCCAGGTGCCCCTGAAAATTTATTTTTTACTTATATTCTTTATTAGTGATAATCTGTAAAAGTAAGCCTCTTCCTTGAGTAATATTTTTCTAATCTGTTTTTTGGCTGTTTGTATTTGATTGGTCATTGCAAAAAAAAAAGCCCATTATGATTTTAATTGAAATAGTATTAAATGGATAATTTAATTTGGGAAAAAGTCACACTCAGTGTTTAAGAATAAAATAATATGCTTTCTTATCCGTAAACACAGATTCTTCTCTTCAGTGATTTGTCTTCTTTTATCTCCCTCAGTGAAGTTTTATCATTTTTTTCATGTAACCCCTGCCTATTTCTTCTTCATTTTATTCTTTGATATTTTAGAATTTATAGTGATTTGTGATTAGGATGTTTGCCTGCTATTCTTTCAAACTCTTTTTCTTTAAAGATTTTATTTATTTATTTGACAGACAGAGATCACAAGTAGGCAGAGAGGCAGGCAGAGAGAGAGGAAGGGAAGCAGGCTCCCCGCCGAGCAGAGAGCCCGATGCGGGGCTCGACCCCAGGACCCTGAGATCACGTCCTGAGTGGAAGGCAGCGGCCCAACTCACTGAGCCACCCAGGCGCCCGTTTTCAAACTCTTTATTGGTATAAGGGAAAATGATCCATTTTGCATGCTGATTTTAGAACTGGGCAACTTATGAAGCCATCTCATTAGTTCTAATAGCTTCTGCTTCCCTCCCTTTCTTATATTTATATCTGTTTATTTTTCTTGTCTTATGTCATGACTAGAATGCCCAGAGAAATCTTAAATAACAGCAATGACTAAGGGCAGAAACGCTAGATGTTGTCTTAACCCTTGCAATTTCAGGGAAGTCATTATGTTATCTTCATAAATGAAACACAATTTTATCTGTGCTGTTTATTTTTACTTTTTCTTATTTTACCCGTTATATTTCCTTAGCCTTTTTATCCCATCCTGTCATCTTTTTGTCCTTTTCTTTCCTCTTTGGTCTTTCTGCTCCCATTCATTGAAACTGTCTCTTTCTGCACTGTATTGAGAAGGTCAAAGAGATTCCTGAAATTCTTCCAAACTTTGTGGAGATTACTCTTTTCCCCTAGTTTTACACTATATTTTATAGAATATGTTTTTTCTTCTGTTGTTCATTCTTGAATAAGGTGAAATTTAGTCATACTTTTTGTTAACAGATAGCAGTGGGGACTGCCCCGGCCTCTTTCTCTCCACATTTATGGGAAAATCGTGTTCCCTTCTTAGATCTATTGTTTGAGAGTGGGTGAAAGTGCTACTTGTTCGGTTGCCAGTTTTTAGAGTATTTTTGCTTATTGTGATTCTACTCATCTTATCTCATTCCTTGCACTTTGAAACTATTTGTTTGAAAAATTAATACCCCCAATGGGGTACCAGTAATAGTTAATTTTTTGTGTCAACTTGACTGGGCCATGGGGTGTCCCAGACATTTGGTTATAGATGTTTATATAGATAAAATTAATATTTGAATGGATAGACTGAGTGAAGTAGATTACTCTCTTGTATGTGGGTGGGCCTTGTCCAATCAGTTGAAGGGACAAATAGCCCAAAACACCTGAGTAAGAGGTAATTCCTTCTGCCTGCTTGCCTTTCAGCGAGGGCATTGCTTTTTTCCTGCCTTTGGACTCAATCTGAAATGCTGGCTCTTCAAGCTTGCCAGCTTTTGGACTGGAAACACACCATCAGCTCTCGTGAGTCTCCAGCTTGCCAACTGCAAATCTTGGGATTTCTCAGCCTCCAAAACTGGGTGAGTCAATTTCTTATAATAAATCTCATTCTATGTACATCCTGCTGGTTCTGTTTCTTTGGAGAAGGTGACTAATATAGCACTCTTACTGGGATTCTCCAATCTTGGCCCTCTACCTTTGGAACTTTACACATGGTGTCTATACCTGCAGTATACTACCACCAGCTTTCCTGAGCCCTACTTTCTGTCTAATCACTCTCTAGAATTATGATCAGCTCTGAATTATAAAAATGAAAATGATAATGAAAATGGCTAACATTGATAGGAACTTATTCTGACTCAAGTACAGTGGCTTTATCCCTAGCGTCCCAGCCAATGCAAAAATATAGAAAGAGGTGGGGGGCAGGAAAGTGAGCAAGAAAGAATGAGCAGTCCGACAGCTGCACAGGGCAGGATCTACCTATCTAATGTTCCAACTGGTACCAACATGGTACAGGAATAACAGGGATGATAAAAATCGTGTTTTACCTCTTTCCCAGTGGTTTAGGTGCACTACGACGCAATGTTTGGGAGATTATAATCCGTTGAGCTAGACTATAAACTCTGTAAGGACTGGCTCTCGTTGTGTTTGTTTATGATGCATTTCTAGTACTTAGCATTGTGTTTAGCACACGGGGAGCACTCAGTATTTCTCATTAATGTTTGTCAAATCTACTTTTCGTTTAGTTAATATTTGCCCCAGTTTCTGGTAAGTCGTATATCTGTCTTAATTTTCCTCGTGATAATATTTGATTCCTCTTTCTGTAGTTTCTTAGCTGTTTTAGGGGACAATTGAGAGAAATTTTTAAACCAGAAGTCCCTTCAGTGAATTTTCAATGGTAGCGTATTAAAGCTGAGGAATGGCTCTAGTAACGGGCAATAATGCTACACATTTCATTAATTGAAGGAGCTGGTTAATGTGCAGGAGTCCAAAATATCAAGGAGGGACAGGATTTGGTGAGTAAGTAAATACCTTCATCACTCACCGCCCATTTCCTTATCTGTACATGAAGATAATTACAGCCACCCCTTTGGTTTGGGGTGTGTGTGTGTGTGTGTGTGTGTGTGAACGAAGAGGGGCTATACTATATGTAAAACCGCGGATCCTATAATATATTTTAGTTGCGATCGATTGTAGGGACAGTTTTCTGTGTCGTATGCTAATCCGAGTACGGTGTCTGGTGTTCTTTTCGGTACCAAGATTCTAACCACAGGTTTTATTTCTGTCATTCCCAGAGGCAACAGGGCATACAGTATCATACTCGATTTCTCTGCCCCATTCCAGGGTCACGCTCTCTTTGGCAGGGAGAGAGTTACTGCCAGGGAATCTTACTGTTGGACCCAGGACAAATCATTACCAAGTTGCGTAAGCCTTTGTCAGCACGGAGCTGTGGGTCTGCAGGAGCTGTGGGTCTGCAGGTGTTTCGCGTGTTGACACAGCTCATGTTTGCCCCGTTTTATTTATTGCTCTTTCTGTTGGAGGAAATCAGAGAGAAAACAGGACTCATACCACAAATGGAAACAGTTTATCTATTTAGCTGGTGAGCTCCTCTGGAAAGAGGGAAGAAAGAAGTAAGAGATGCACGAATGAACTAAAAATATTCACTTGTTCACCGTCAAAACACCCTGAAGAGAATAATGAAGGATCCATATTAGAGACCCTGGAGCTCCAGGAAATGGAGAGGGGAATGTGAAAGGCAATTCCATTCATTTTGATAGAGTAAAGGTTAATCCGCAGTCACGTTCAAGGTGCTGAAGCTGTTCCTAGGTAGTGAAAGCAAAAATCCCCATCCTCGTGTTGCTTATAGCCCAGCAGAAAATAGAGCTAAAAAATAACTCTGATGTAAAACAAACTGTAATAAAACCCAGCATCGCATCCCCCGTTCTAGCAGATCTCGGTGATTCTTAAATATATTAACACTTGTTTCTCACATATGATAAACTCACGTAAGTATTTTATTCTCAAATACCCCACGTAATGAATCCAATGGATAAACCTTCAGAGAATGATGTAAAGTTTGGGAAGAAATAAAGATTTTAGAGAATATAAGTAGCTTCTGTCCAAATGTCTGTCTCTGCACTTGTTGATGGCCACTGGAAAGGCTGAGCATATAGGAAATAGTCTTCTTTCTAATATGAAAGGCATATTTGTGTCCCGTGGAATGAGAGGTATGCGTGGTATGAGAACAGGACCCAAGGTCATTGCAGGGCTCACAGTTGTAACGCATATTTCCCGAGTTACGATCCTCCGCGAGGATGATTGCTTGCTGGATATTCATATCCATTCCCACTATCAGATCAGTCCAAGGGGGTTTCATTCTTGTACTAATTTTTAATCGTTTTCCCCTGTCTTCATTGTTCTCTATCTTTGCTATCGCGCAGTTTCACTTCTGTCTGGAAGCTGGTCTGATCTCATGTCCCGTGTTTCAACAGCATTTGTTGTCCACTTTCTCAGATTCTTTACACACGGTTCAGCAATTTTCCACTTCTTCCAACTTTTAACTCTTCATTGAAGTAAATGCTCGGAATATGCATGTGCTTCCAGACATGCGTATGTCTTCACAAGCACACGCATCTTAAGTTTGAATAGATGACATGGGTTTAATGAGAGTAGAAATCGGAAGCTACTTTAAAAAATTAAGGAAATATCGAGGAACACAAACGAGTTTTGTAAACTCTTACTCATCATTCATATGTTACATGACAAAGTTCATATTTGTTTAATTTTCAAAGCAAGGCTCAGGTAGAATAAAATGCAGAAATCCGAAGCACACATTTTGATAAACCACCACCCCACGCAACACAGTCAACCTATCCATCACCCCAGAAAGTTCTTTCATATCTTTTTCCGGGTTAATCTTCAACATCCGGGGGCAACCATTACTGTGGCTCTTGTCACCATGGGTTAGTTTTGCTTCTTCTTTAACTTGACCTGTGGAAAGACACAGGTTTTACACCTTTGTGACTGGCTTCTTTCACTCCGCATACTGTGTTTGAGGTTAACCAATATTGTTGTATGGATTAGTACTTTCTTTCTTTCTGAATATAAATACACTCCATTCTATGAATATATCACAATTTATCCATTCAACTCTTGATGGATATTTGGATTACGTCCTGTTTTCAATTATTCTAAATATACATTCATAACTGGTCCAAGTCCCCTTTCAAATAATACTACAGTACTTCATGAGTAATGTGAGCGCCTTATAAGAAAAAAAGTTATCCTAATTCTTCCTCCTGTCCTTTGTATCATTGCTGTCATTCATTTCACTTATCTATAAACACACATAAGCATATATGTGTGTGTCTGTGTGTGTGTGTGTATATATGATATACACATAAGCATACATAATTGAATACATTGTTACTCTTATTATTCTCAGTAAGCTATTATTGGATCAATTAAAAATAAGAAAAAAAATTTTTAAAGATCAATTATTTATTCTTCGATGCTCTTCTTTTCTGTATGTAGATCCAAATTTCTTACCGGTAGTATTTCCTTCTCTGCAAGAAACTTCTTTTAATGTTTCTTGCAAGACAGGTCTACAGGCCACAAATGCCCTCAATTTTTGTTTTTCTCCTTCACTTTTGAAAGATAATTTTGCATGGGGTCCCTGGGTGGCTCAGACAGTGAAGCACCTGCGTTCAGCTCAGATCACGATCCCAAGGTCCTGGGATCGAGCCCTGCATCAGGCTCCCTGTTTGCGTGGACAGCCTGCTTCTCCTTCTCCCTTGTCCCCGACCCTGCCCCCCGCTTGTGCGCGAGATCGGGCGCACAAACACTCTCTCTCAAATAAATAAATAAAATCTTTAGAGAAAAAAGAAAAATAGTTTTGCAGAGTACAGCATTCTAAATTGGTGTTTCTCTCAACATTTTAGATATTTCACTCCACTCTCTTCTTGCTTGCATGGTTTCTGAGCATAAGTCAAATATAATTCTTATCTTTGTTCTTCTATAGATCAGGTACTTTTCCCCCTCTGGCGTCTTTCAGGATTTTGTCTTTCATTTTGAATAGTTTCTATCGCTTTATCGTCAAGTTCCCTAAATTTTTTCTTCTGCAATGTCTAATTTGCTGTTAACCCCATCCAGAGTGTGTTTTCAGCTCATACATTGTATGTTTAACTCCACACGTTCAATTGGGTCCTTTAAAAATATCTTCCATGTAAAGAGAATACATCTTTCATGTCTTTGTGTAACTTTTTGAACGAATGGGGTATAGTAGTAATTATTGTTTTGACGTCCATGTCTGGTAATCCTTACATCTATGTTGGTTTTCTGTCAGTTTGAATTGAGGGATATTTCTTCTCATTATAAGTTCTATTTTTTTCTGTTTCTTTTATGCTTGGTAATATTTGATCAGATGCCACACATAGTACATTTTACTTTTTTGGGTGCTGGATATTTTATATTATTACAGATACTTCTCGAACTTTGTTTCAGAGTGCAGTATGACTCATTTGGATCTTACTTTTCAGTTTGTTAGGAAGAACCAGAGTTCTGCTCAATTATTCCTCCCTATGGGAGCCAGAGCCTTCTCTCTATATATACTCAACCTAACACCTGCTGAATTATGGTGTTTTTCCACTCTGTCTAGTGGGAACAGTCACTACTCCTGGTCATATGTATGCAAGAGGTTCTGTTCTGTCAACGCTTCGGATGGATCTTTTTCCAGCATCAAGTAGTTTCCTTACATAGATCCACTGATTGGTACTCTGCTGCATACTGGAGGGGCACTTTCTTTAGATAACTAGATTTCTCTTTTCATGAAAAAGTCTCCTCTCTGTTACTCTGTCCTGAACACTCTAGGTCTCACAATCTCTCTGGACTCTCACTTCCATCTCCTCAATTCAAGGAGTCTACTGGGCTTTGACTGGTTTTCTTTCTGTATATAGAAATCTAGAAGCGCTCAGACTTTCTCAAGGTCATGTGTGTAGGCCGTTGTTGCACTCACCTTGTTCATTTCCTGTTTCTCAGGGATCATTGTCTTCCATTGCCTAATGCTCACTGGCATTAGGCATTTCATATTCTTTTTTTTTTTAAAGACTTTATTTACTTGACAGACAGAGATCACAAGTCGGCAGAGAGGCAGGCAGAGAGAGAGAAGAGGAAGCAGGCTCCTTGCTAAGCAGAGAGCCTGATGCAGGGCTCGATCCCAGGACCCTGAGATCATGACCTGAGCAGGAGGCAGAGACTTTAACCCACTGAGCCACCCAGGCGCCCCCATCATTTCATATTCTTGTCTGTGTTTTTGGTTTGTTTGTATTTTGTTATTGTTGTTGCTTGGTACTTTCAGGTGGAAGAGTGAATCTGGGCTGGAAGCAGAAGTCTCTATTTTATAGTTTTTGATGGTATTTTAGGTGGACTTTTCATTTATTTTCCAGTTGTTTCTTGCTAGTACTTAGAAGTACAACTGATTTTTGTATCCTCCAAGCAAGTATGGCTTTAGCAAGGTCATTGGATCACTCTTACACACATTTAAAGAAAGCTAACCATAAAGGGATATGGTGGATTAAGGGAGCAAGAACTTGCAGCTGATTGGGGAAATTACTAGAAAGCCAGATGAGGGAGGTAGAATTTGAAAGATATGTGCAATAGATTACAAATAAAACCTACAGCATGAACAAAGCACAGAAGAATGCATAATCAGGGATTCTGATTATGCTTGATTTGAGCGAAAGTCAATTATGAGTAGAGGACCCGACGAAATGAAAATCTCTCTGTATATGATACATATGCATAAAACTTCTGTAGGAGAGCATTCTCTGATCCTCCAGCCCAGGTGAAGTCATTTGAAATAAACTTTATTTCCCTTTTATAAAGTGTTCACAATTCTAATTAACTTTTTGTTCACCTATTCATGTAATGTTTTTCTTCCATACCAGACAGAAAACTCAGTGAGGGCAAGAACAATGCCGGTTTTGTTCACTGTTTTATTTCCAGTATTTAACAATAAATATTCATTGAATGAGTTAGTAAATTGAACCAAGATCAGAAGTCTGAATTTAATGTCGCGTGCAATTGGGAATCTTTTGAAGTGTTTGCTTTGGAAGAATGGTATGTCCAGAGTTGTGCTTTAGGAATATTTTTCTGACAGCATGTATGTAGTCAATGAACTTGAGAGATTGGAGTTAGGCATGAGGAAAGATGTGAGAAGGCTACTGCAATAGTTCAGACAGAAGGTAAGGTTAGTGTGAGCCATGACAGTGGCATAGAAACAGGAAGGAAATAAATACAAAAAGGATCTGTAAAAGGAAAATCAGTAAAGTATAAAAATTGAGGATGAGAAAGAAATTGAGAAAAATGGTGTCATTCCATAGAAACAGGAAATCTAATAGCAAGAGCTATGTTGTGGCAGTAGCTGTCCATTCTGAGTGTCAGTTACCTGTGAACTTTCTAGGTAGGTCTATTAATTGATCAGGCAATTGGAAACTGTGGATCTTGGAACAGAATTATGTAGTAGGGACGTGAAATTGAGAATCATCCACCTAAAGGGGATACTTATCCCTAAGGAACAATGAGATCAGGGAGAGAGACAGAGAGAGGGAGACATGTACACAGAGTAAAGAAGAAACCCAAAGAAGTCCAAGGAAACAATTTCAGTGGACATTAATTTTAGGAGGCAGGAGGAAGTCAACAAAGAATATGGATAAGAAAATTTTTCTAAAGTTGGAAGTAGGATCAATAGAGTATTATGTTATACAAAGAAAGAGTTTGAGGTTACTTAACTGAGTATATAGACAGTTTGAGTAGCACAAAGAGAAAAGGCCATTGACTTTGATCACTAGCTCACTAAAAACTTCAAGATAACTTGAGTAACTTCATTTGATTCTTAGGATAACCATAAAAGAGAAGAAGGGTATTTCTACCCTCATTTTATTTTTTATTTTTTAAAGATTTGTTTATTTATCTGACAGAGTGAGAGAGAGAGAGCACAAGCAGGGGGATCTGCAAGCAGAGGCAGAGGGAGAAACAGGCTCCCCTTGCTTTTGAACAAGGTGCCCAATGTGGGCCTCGATCGCAGGACCCTGAGATCATGACCTGAGCTGAAGGCACATATCCAACGAACTGAGACACACAGTCACTTCTCACTTTTTTTTTTTTTTAAGATTTATTTGTTTATCTGAGAGTGAGAGTGAGAGCGAGAGAAAGCATGCACACCCATGTGTGCAGGGTGAGGGGTGGAGGGGAAAATATTCAAGCAGACTCCCCTCTGAGCACAGAGCTCAATGCAGGGCTTGATCTCTTGACCCATGAGATCATGACCTGAGCCAAAATCAAGTTGATGTCCAACTGACTGAGCCACCCAGGCACCCCTACCCTCAATTTGTAGATGAAGGAACCAGGTCTCAGAGAATTCAGTGGCTTTCTCAAGGCTGCACAAACATGGAACTTGAGAACTGGATCTTTACCCTGATCTCATCACCAATGATCGTGATGTTGGAGTGATGGCTGATGTCGTCCCCCAACATCACCGTGCATTCTATTCTTTCTAACATTCTTCAGAAAATTATATTTGTTCTCAAAACTATACTGTTGCTATGCATCTCATTATTGTCTATTTCCCTAAGAAACTTATAAAAATATTTATCCTGGATCCTGATAGTATAAGGATTGATATTAGTAGATATAATGATAGATATTAGTCAATAATGTAGGAAGAGTAAGGGCTCAGACTGTTTACCATCATAAAACATTGTGTGTTGAAATGAAGTATATAAGCAAATATTATTAAGGGGTTTCCCTTTCTATCAGCAATGACACTAATTCAGGAGTATGTCAAGTTTCACTCATCAATTCTATAAGTAAATTCAATATGCTCCATATTAATTTGGGTTAAAACATGACTAAAGGCTTATATATGTACTCACCTACTTCATCTAATCAGTGACTTACTGTTATTATCTGAAAGTCATATAAGAATATTTAAATATTGATTGATAATGTTTTAATATTATGTTTATGTTTTTATGTTATGTTCATGTTTATGTTTATGTTTGTGTTTTTATGTTTTATTGATAATGTTTTATCAGTATACTATAATACTTTAAAACCCAGAACAGCCTCCTGTCCCAATGTTGTTAAACATTCATCCCAAAAGGCACAAGTATGTGATGAGGGGTACAGAAAAGCCTCAGAGGATTTCAACTTACTAATTTACTTTCTCTAACTAATTAATTTTTCTTAAGAAAATAAAAAGACATTGGAGATAGTTAAGCTGTGGTCTCAATTGATGTCTTAAATAAGGAGTTAATATGGGACAACAATATGAGCTATTGTCATCTTCGAGAACTTCTAAGACAAAAAAACAGACAAGCAAGAAAATAACCGTTCTACCTGTAGAAGCTATTGTTGGAATCTGTGAGTAGAATATTGGGTTTGCTGATTGCTATGATGGGTATATGTACATAGGAGGAACTGACCCCATCATAATCAATGGTCATTAAAATGTTTTCTTTTAAACCAAAGAGGCTGGTTCATTTAGTTCAGAGAAGAATTGCAATTACTGTCCTGAAAAGCCTGATGTATGGGCCTCACAGATACAGAGTAGTGACTGAAGGATCGAGAGCTCTTTCTTATGCAGCTAATAGAGGTGAGAGAATGTTCTGGGTAGGCAAGGGGGTAGGTTGATTCTTCTTTGAGAGTCTCTATTCAGTGGGTATGCTGACCCCTCAGAATAGGCTTCAGATTTACTGTATAAATTGATACCATTTTTCAGAAGAAAATAAGGACAATTTTAAGAGCATTTCCATGGATATTCACTTTTCCCTTGCCAAAAAGTAATGAGACAAGCCTTCAGGCTTGGTTCCACTTTGGTCAAATTGCAAATATGTGACATTTTAGAAATCTTGGGCTGTTTTACTCTTCACACCCATTTAATCACAGTTTGGTGACTGGGGTTGATGGAATAAGGGAGCTCTGTAAATTCGGTGCAGTTGTGTTTCTGGGATTTTGTAACAACTATGGTTTTGGAAGAGAATGGAAAAAATAAACATACTTAGCAACCCAAGGGCCAGCTGCCTGAAAACTGGCATTCTGGACTCATCACCATGACTTTTTCAATCTTTGTTGTTGTTGTTGTTGTTGTTCTAAATTGTAAACAGACTTGTGTGGATACTCCTTTTGTATATTTATATTTGAGGAAGGAGCAGGTTAGGTTATTTTTCTTTTCCACATTTATATAACCTTTAGAAATTTAAAATAATAAGACCCAGCTTTCATATTTATTAAAAACAGAGACTTGAAAGAAATGTAACTAATGACTATTGGCACCACTTGCTTCCCCTTTAAGTGAAACTAGATAACAATATTCTTCACCTAAATAACACCTTCTGGTCTAGTCTGCCAAAGAGCTTTAGAAAACATTCGTTTGGACTCAGAGAACTCTACTGCATGTGATGACTATTGTACGGACTTATGTTGTAGGGAATGCAAGAGAAATGTGGTTAAAAGTTTAACCAGTAGAGGTTAACTAAATTGCCCATTTATAGAGTAGCATAGTTGGGTGGTTACCCATTCACTGGAGTCTCTCTTCCTCAGGTCTAGGCAAAGCTCTTAAAATTGAATTCCCACTACTATAGTACATCTAGTAATTTTATACCTCCTATGATACTTACTCAAAGGTATACATCTTTTATATATATATATGTATATATCATGATGGGATGCCATCATAGTATAGTAGAAAGGGTCCTGCTCAGGAATATAAAAACCAAATCCAGGCTATACAGTTGCCTAAGTTCTGTGAACTCTAGCATGGCATTTTAACACATCCTTAGACATCATTTTGGGGCTAGAGTAAAAATGAAGGGTGCAGTGGATATTTTGGGGGTGACTCACTATAATCTATTCTTCTCTTTTTTGCTTAAAGTACTGTGAGTTTTTTTGAGGGGAACCTCTTTGCAAATCCATTGTCCGTTAGTCATGAAATTTCAGTGACTGCAGTGGGGTTGACCCAGACGTGGGCCTGATTGATTCAGGCCTACCTATCTTAAATATTCTTTCTCGCCATAAGGATTACTCGGAGATAAACATCATCAAATTTGGGTCAGTGACACAAAACTATGTGTATGCTGAGGCTTCAGAGAAGTTATTTCCCCTCAATTCTTCTAACTACCCCAAAAGAATTCTTCCTCTGGGTGGGTTGGGAAGGTCTAGAACTTTGTCACCGTGAACACCAAGAACATTGTCACCATGAATGGAAATTCATGCCTTAAGACAAAGCTGAAGCATTAGGGGGTGGGGAGGAAGTGTGGAGAGATTAACAATGAAAGATGAGCAAATAACAGGAGGAGGAACCCGAATGTCCCAAGAACCTCTGGGTCAAGGCCTGGACTATCCCATTATGTGGGCCAATACATTCTCCACTCTTTAATTCTTTGGTTAAGTCAGTCTGGGCCACGTTTTCTCCTACTTGTGACCAAAGACAAACTAATTGCTCCAAAGAGGTTGAATTAGAAAGTAGTCGCTAAAGCTACACTGTCCAATAGAAATTTCTGTGATGATAGAAATAGTTTTATAAATGTACTGTCCCATATGGTAGCCACATGTGTCTGAGGAAGTAAGTTTTCAATCTAATTAATTAAAATTTAAATTTAAATAGTCACATATGGGTAGTGGCTAATATATTGGACAGCACATTGCTAGATGGTCTTTTAGGCCCCTAATTCTTCTAATATCATGTGATTTTATGCATAATTTAGTACACATAACACCCCTGAAGGGATCCAAATGTTACCTAAACTAAAATCTTTGTGTATGGCCAGTACACACAAGACAACCGATTTCCAGTAAGAATGACTATATTAGATTTATGTTTTCATTCAAAGTTGCTATGGCAGTTAACTTTATAGCAGATGATAAAAAAATCAATATTCACTACTTCTTCCACATTAAGCATGTTATAGCTAGGAGGACTCAGGCAAATTACATAAAATCTCTAATGATATTTTGAGGGTTAAGTAAGAAAACGCATGTAAGAGACCTAGCTTAGACTCTTGCCCACAGGCAATTTCCAATGAATGACAGCTGTGCCTCTTGCTGCCACTCCTCAGCATCTAGAAGGGCCAATGTCTGACCAAGCCAACCAGCAATCGTCACTGAAATATGGATATATTGAAGTTGGAAAAGACTTAGAGAGCAAGTAAGATCTAGTTGCAGAAGGTTAAACTAAGTCTCAATCATCAAAATGACCAGGTCATTAGTATAGGAGAAGAATGAAAACCAAGATCTCCTGACTCGAAAGTCAAGGTCCTGATGACTCTCCTACATGGCACTTCATTTTGTTGTACTGGCATTGTCCATTCAATTTAGCAAACAGGTTAATCCTGGTGACTTTTAGAAATTCCATCTGTCTCCTAGGCAATTTTACAATGGGACGATCTTCTTAAGACCATTTAACCTTGTGAGTGATTCTCAATTCCCTCTTTAAGAAGTAATGGGAAGACTCTTGTTGTCAGTATTACTGGATGTCTGGAACTGGATGTTTAAAAGATTTCAAAAATTCAAACACTGTTTTGATCTCTTTCTCTTTTTTTTCATAGCAGGGAAAAATCTTTTTCTTGAATTTATAACACTATATTAATATGGTCAAAGGCAGAATCATTCCTTATTGAGTCAGAGGTTTTCCTCTTTATTTCACTTTCTTGTTCATGGGCTGATATTTTATTGTCTTCAAAATGGAGCAAACAATGCCTAAAAACAAAATCCCTACTGATCCAATATTGAGTTAGTTCATCTTTGGGTCAAAGTGGTAATATAGAGCCCAACTACAATTTATCACTAAATAAACAGATAATATTTTTTCACATCTCCAAACTTAGGAATTTCAAAGTCATTTCAATTCTCTGTGTGGCATTGTAGGGATGGATTGGTTAGAGTGTGAATTTTGTAGCTGCATTATTTCACTAAAAATTACTAGGTCAGTATTCCTATTAGATTGTAATTAGTACTTTATGGTTGAGAAATCAGAATGAGAAGTTAAGACTCTATATGAGTTAATTTTGCATTACATTGCTTCTACATGGGTCTATATCTTTCAAGCTACCGCATGAAATTGAGTATGAGTATTTTGAAAGAAATATCTGGTTTACAAAGACTTTTTTGTTTTACCATCCATCTCAGGCCATACCTGATGTTCTAAGAGGCTCACCTAAGCTATCTGAAGAGGAAAAAAAAGATTCCCATGCTTCTATACTCCAAAAAAAAAAAAAAAAAAGTCAGCAGACTGTTGTTTCCATAGCTGTAAGAAAAAGAAGAATGTGTTACTAGGGCGACCACATTGCTTCCCTTCTCATAAGAAAGTTTAAGGGAACAAGTATTTTCTCCAAATAAATGTGTGCCTTTTTTTTTGATGCCAAAGAGTTGGTTTTCCCAGACATTGTTATATATGATGATTAGATTTCTAGGATGACCCACACATAAACACTCAAAAATATATTTCTACCACTTTAGGGATTATGTTGGCTTTGGGTGGCTAGGGTGGGAATTAATCACGGATTTCAGAATTATTTCTGGGAAATGTCACCTAAGCTCCCAAAATTAGACTATAAATTTTTAGAACATAAGCCATGTGGAAGTTGGGGACTTTCTATATTTCTATCAGATTTAAAGCCTGGATGATAAGAACATAAACATTTTAACAATATAGTTCAATTTCTGGGCAAAAATGCAAAATAAAATAACAGATTGTGAAAATATAATAATGAATATGTTAAACATAAAATTTCAAAATGTAAGGTATCAATGCAAATGAAAGACTATCAGACATATTCAGGAAGGCATTCTAATGTTGGTAGTAAAATAAAAATGCCTTATTTGAAATACAAATGTTATGGTTGAGATACAGATATCTATATCTATATATACAAAAGACGCACTAGGTCAATGTTAATCATATCATTCATTACAGTTTTTCACTTTGAAAGCACTGAGAAATCCAGTAGTGACTCATAACCATTCTTCCAAACTAGATCAATTTTGAAGGAAACCTAGCCCTGAGACTAGCTGATAAATGTCATTTGTAATGGGAAACATTTGCTTTCTGGCTAGTTTAGTGCATTTAGGTAGACAGTAATGAGTTGCAGCTGAAGGGTGGAGTTCCTCTAAAAAGAAGTATATTTTTTCTTTGCCAAATATAATGAAGAAAGTATGATTTCCAACTGCCCCACTATTGATATTCATTCAAGAAGGATTCTTGCGATGTGACTCTCCCACAGAAAAAAACCCCAAAACACTGGAAAATCAGAAGAGAGAATTATTACAGCTCAATAGACTGTACAGAGACATAAAAATCAAGATTTATCACTATAGAAACAAAGACACAAATTAAAACAAAGACTAAGATGGTTTAAAGTACAGGAAAATATGGGTATGATAAACCACATAGTAGGGTGGGCTAGTTTATGTTTCAGTTACAAATATATCCCAAATCTTGGGTGCTCAAGACAATAAAGGTTTATTTCTCTCTAGGCTCCATGTCTGACAGGGGTCTGCAAGGAGGTTTTGCTCATCCTTGCTACTAGAATTTTCCTAATCAACATGAGAAGGGGATTGCAACACCAAACTAGTCATGGCTATTAAACGCCTCCTCCTAGAAGGGGCACGCAACACTTTCAGTTTCATTTTATTGGCCAAAGCAAGTCACATGGCCACGGCTAGCTTTAAGAGGGTCAAGTGCAATTCTATCATGTGTCTCCCTGGGAATATGAAGGGTGTGTGTGTGTGTGTGTGTGTGTGTGTGTGTGTGTCTGTTGCTGGGATAAAATTTTCACCAAATACACCTTACCTTTACTACATGCAAGAAACTCTGATATATTCTGTTTGAGGCTATTTTTTTTTAAAGTGCTGATTTCAACTCCCTAAATTATTTCATCATCCTCTAAAGGATCACCACCATAGTTTGAAAACACTGACCTGGGGGAAGTTTATAGTTGGAATGCTACAGGGATCCAGTCTGTTAAACACTTCCCCTGGTGGTTTGAATTAGGGTATTGATTGGACATCGATCATGTTCGCAGATGATATCAGACTGGAAGACGTAGCTGATATGGGTTTAATAGGCTGCAACAGTGGGTCCAAGAAAACAAGTCAAAGTTTCAAAGAGTTAATGTGTAATCCCACACTTGAGTCTAAATGATATAAACCATATATGCCAAATAGGAGAAATATTTTAGAAATTTATTTTTGTCTTGCCGGAGATGTGCCTTAAAAATAGAACATATGGAAAATATTTCAAGATTTTAATTTACTCGAAGCATAATATGAGTCATCAGTGTTAGGTGATTGCCAAAACAACCAGGTGACACTGAGTTGAAGAGCAATCAGGTGAAGAGGCCCTGAGAGCCTTTTCTGAGGCCAGAGCTTACCTGGAATTTTGTGTTTCATTTTCAAGAGCACATTTTAATCAGACCCCCAATGGCAAATTCCATAAGGACAGTGGTAGAAGAATCCCATCACATGAGGGATAGTTGAAGGATCTAAGGCCGTGGAGCCTGAAAATATAAGACTAAAGGAAGAGTGGTCTTCAAGTATCAGCAAGTCTGATATGAAATCCCATGAGAGAAAGATGATACTTGCTCCCTCCAATCCAAGAGGGCAGAACCATTCCTGTGGTCATTCATTCATTTGTTCATTTATTCAACAAATATCTGCTGAGTGCTTAACCACAATTTACCAAGGTAGGTTTCAGCGGTACAGGAAGGAGTAAGAGCAACTCTGCCTGCCTTCAAGGAACACACAGTCTAGTGGGGAAGAAGGACAAGTCCCAGCTTTCTGGGACTTTCTTTTTCCATGGGCAGCCATGGCCCCCTGGCAAGGCGCTCCCTTCTAGGTGGGATTGTTTTATTGGCAGGCTCACTGTACCTGTCCATGTCACCATCCAGCAAAAATTTTTCAAAGTCCCCAACTTACCTTTAGAATAAAATCTAAAATCCAAATGGCACCCATGGCTTGTTTCCAAAATTTCTCTATATTTTCATCAACCTCGCCCATCACTCCCCCAGTATACCTACACCTGACACTCCAGCCTTCCTGAATGAATGCCAGTCTTCTAAATGTGCTGCACTTTCTCACAACGTCACAACACTGCTTGCCTTTCATCACTGTCAGCCCCCGGATGACTCATTTTGTCCACCATGACAGCTCAGTCACTGCCTTCCTCAGGAAACCTCCATGACTCTCACGGACCCTTCCTCTGGGCTTCCTTGGCACATGATGCCCCTTTCTTACTTATCCTCGTGAACTTCCACTTATCTGTGAATTCTATGAAGACAGGAGTGGCTCCCGTCAGTACCTCGGCACCACGTGTAGTGTGGGGGGGGGGAGAGGGGTAGTGTACAAAACTGGTCCTCAACCAATGCCTGTTAAATGTATCAGCGAATGAACAGTGCAGAATTGCTCTTTACAAAGATAAAACTGTTTATTTGCTTTCGACTTTTGAAAATGAACCTAACTGAAGGAAATATGGCGGAGAGCCCTAGAAACTCACGTCTAGTTTCAAGGCCACCATTGACTGCTAAGCAATGGCAGTCACCAAGCAGTCAGGTGACAGGAAGGACTTCCCCAAACTTGCTTCCTTGGGACAGCAGAAGAGAAGAGTCACCCATCAGAAGGTGATCTCCATTAGCTGCTTTGCAGACTGCCCTCTCATGGACAGGGGAACCCAGCACCTCTTGCCTGCGGGCTGGCACCCGGCAGTCTGCACATCGGGGCAGCTAACCAACCTTGCGTGAAGGGCAGCACGTTGTCCGTGGGCCATGCCAGCCCAAGGAAACAGTGCCGCCTTTGAGAGACACAAAGAGCTACTGTCCTCGCCTCTTTTTTTCTTCTTCAAATGCTGTAAGAGTCCAAAACTGGCTGTGGAGATAACAAAGGCTCCTCGCAGACGGAGCAGAAGGCTGCAGTTACTCACCTGTAGGATGCCAGCCAAAACCAGCCCGCAGGACGCAGCCCACAAGATTAGGGTCTGCAAGCCTCCTTGTTCACCAGGTCTGTAATCTGAAAGAGAAATAAGCTCTGGAGAAAATAGACAATCCCTTTTTTTCTCAGCATCTCTCCGTTCTGGGCTGCCCTACCCTCAACCATAGAGCCAATCCACTCCTGCACTCCTGTGTGCCAGGAGCTCTTCTCAGTAATGTCGACTTCACAAGCTAGAGTCTTCCGTGATGTTTCCGTCATGTCCACTTCCTATAAAAGCCTTGGGAATTTATTTCAGCAGAGACCAAGTGACCATTCCTAAGGGTGAGTCCTGTCCTAAATGGATCAGCTGGCCACTGAGATCCCTTCCTGGCTCCATAATGTGGAAACATGGGATTCATTCAAGTCCATAGTCATGAGGTGGTCATGGTAATATCCAAATGGCTCAACTATGGGCAGCGCTGCCATGGATTCAAGCACAGAGGGAAGGGTTATAAGGAGAGAACAGAGGAAGAGGAAGGCTAAAGATAGGGCTGCTGTGAAGAAGAAAATTGACTTAACAAATCTACTCCAGGCACTCGCTCTGTTTCAGGTAGGGGCTAGAGATGCAGAGCTGAAGCTCAGATTTCCTTTAGAAGAGCAGTGCAAACAGACCTGCACCTAGGCCATTTTAATACAGTGGAATGGGGGCCATGGCACTTGTGTGCTATGCAGTGAGGAGAAGTGTCTGCAGGTAACCCTAAAAGAAGACTTTTTCCACCAGGAAACAAGTGAGCTGAAGCTTAAGAATGAATAGCGGCTGATTTAGGTTGGGAGCAGGGCACGAGAAAATGTTCCAGGGTTCAGAGACAATGAATGGGAAGCAATTAAGGGAAGAAAACATGGAGGACATGGTTCAATGCTGGTGGTTTCTTGGCATGGCTGGCCTAGAGGGTACCTGTGGAGAGATGACAAGAGACATGTTAGAGATATAAGGAGAGGCTAAATGGTGAAAAACTTTCCCGCCATCCATAGCGGTAGGGAATTTACTGAAGCGACAGGAAGCAATGGGTTCTAGACCCAAAGGGAAGAAAAGCTGGTTCCTGGTAGTGACCCAGGGAGGGGGCAAGACTTCAGACAGGAAAAGAGACCACAGGTGCTGGCCTTTCCTGCCTCATCACACATCCCCTCATCTCAGGCATGGCAGGAGAGTTGACTGAAAGGCCCACGTGGGGCAGGGCAACAGACATCTCCAAGACTGACTAGAATTCCTTACCCCTCACCCCTGACTACATCCTGGTACAGTGTAAGGCTCAGGAACTCTGGGGTTCTGTGTAAGAACGCTTCTAAGGTTAAATTTCCAGCACCCAGGGGGTTAGGGCTCAGAGCATATGTGATTTAAAAAAAACACATCAGAATTTGTGGATTGAGATTTATGCCTACTCCATGTAACATTGCATTTATGACTCACAATAGGGG
>ML107603.1:600-50981 GCA_003697995.1 Taxidea taxus jeffersonii | reverse complement strand
CAGATGAATGGATAAAGAAGAGGTGGTATATATATACAATGGAATACTATGCAGCCATCAAAAGAAATGAAATCTTACCATTTGCGACAACATGGATGGAACTAGAGCGTATTATGCTTAGCGAAATAAGTCAACTGGAGAAAGACAACTATCACATGATCTCCCTGATATGAGGAAGTGGAGATGCAACGGGGGTGGGGGTTAAGGTGGTAGGAAAAGAAAAAATGAAACAAGATGGGATCGGGAGGGAGACAAACCAAAAGAGACTCTTAATGTCATAAAACAAACTGAGGGGGGTGGGGGGAAGAGGGGTTGGGAGAGGGTGGTGGGGTTACATTATATGTTTAAATAAAGCTTAAATTAAATAAATAAATAAAAACTCCAAAAAAAAAAAAAAAAAAAAAGAAAATGACATATCTGATAAAGGGATAGGATCCAAAATATATAAAGAACTTACACAACTCAGCAACTAAAAATAAATGAATAATCTGATTTAAAATAGGCCAAAGAGGGACACCTGGGTGGCTCAGTGGGTTAAAGCCTCTGCCTTCAGCTCAGGTCATGATCCCAGGGTCCTGGGATCGGGCTCTGCATCAGGCTCTCTGCTCAGCAGGGAGCCTGCTTCCCCCTCTCTCTCGCTGCCTGCCTCTCTGCCTACTTGTGATCTCTCTCTGTCAAATAAATAAATAAAATATCTTTTAAAATGTTTTTTTAAAATAAATAAATAAAATGGGCCAAAGAAATGAAGAGACATTTTTCCAAAGAAGATATACAGGTGGCCAACGACACATGAAAAGATGTTCAACAGGGGTGGGGGTTAAGGGGGTAGGAAAAGAATAAATGAAACAAGATGGGATCAGGAGGGAGACAAACCAAAAGAGACTCTTGATGTCATAAAACAAACTGAGGGGGGTGGGGGTGAGGGGTTTTGGGAGAGGGTGGTGGGGTTACATTATATGTTTAAATTAAAAAAAAAAAAAAGATGTTCAATATCACTTACCATCAGGGGAAATACAAATCAAAACTACAATGGGATATCACCTCACACTTGTAAGAATTTCTAAAATCAACAACACAAGAAGTAACAGGTGTTGGCAAGGATGTGGAGAAAAGGGAATTCTCTTGTATTATGGGAATACAAACTGGTGCAGCCACTGTGGAAAACAGTATGGAGTCTCCTCAGAAAGTTAAAAATAGAACTATCCTATAATCCAGCAATTGCCCTACTAAGTATTTACCCAAAGAATACAAAAATTCTAATTCAGTGCACCCTGCTGTTTATAGCACCATTATTTACAATAACCAGATTGTGGAAACAGCCTAAGTATCCTTTGATTTATGAGTGAGTAAAGATGTGAGCTCTATATGGATTATATGGAATTATATATATCATGGAATATTATTACACCATAAAAAAAGAACAAAATCTTGCCATTTTTTCATTTGGAATGATGTGGATAGAGCTGGAAAGTATTATGCTAATAAAATAAGTCAGTCAGAGAAGGACAAATACTGTATGATTTCACTCATATGTGGAATTTAAGAAACAAAACAAGCAAGCAAAGGAAAATAGAGAGAGAGGCAAACCAAAAAAGACTCTTAATTACGGAGAACAAATTGATGGTTACCAAGAGGGAAGGTTGGGGGGGGGTTGGTGTTAAGTAGATAAAGGGCATTAAGGAGTGCACTTGTAATGAGCACTGGGTGATGTATGGAATTGTTGAATCACTATATTGTACATCTGAAACTAATATTACATTGTATATTAACTAACTGGAACTTAAGTAAAAAACTTTTTTTAAAAAAGTACATTACCAAAACAGTTACCTCTAGGCCACTGGAGCATAATCTTACTGGAAGTCCCTGGGAGGCAGCATGAAAAAATGCTGTTTAGTTCTATCCCACTTAAAGAGCCAGGGACCTGGGTTTGTTGTTGTTGTTGTTTTAATGAGAGACACAGAGAGAGAAAGGCAAAGGCAGAGGGATAACCAAGCAGAGAGCCTGATGTGGGACTCAATGCCAGAACCCCGGGATCATGACCTGGGCCAAAGGCAGAGTTTACCCATCTGGGCCACCCAGAGGCCCAGAGCTGGGGTATTTATACAGCCATTCTCATTAATCATTGGTTAAAGACTAGTGGTGGTGGCGAAGAGGGTGTTAGGATGGGGAAATGAGCATAATTCTAAAGTACTTCTGGGCTACTGTGATGGCCAAGCAAACAGATGCAGACCTTTGCAGTGGGAAGTCAGCCAAGATCTGCCAAGATGGTGAAGATCTGAGGAACATGGGAGGGGGTACTGATAGCACCTGCTACACTGCTTAGCTCTGTAAGCATCAGCTTTCCCCATGTGTAAAATGGGAATCATAATAGCACCTCACAGAGCAGCTGTGAAATTAGAGACGGCACATGTGCCCTGCGTCACACATGGAGTACACAGCAAGTTCAGTAGATATGAGCATTCTGAGAGGGACAAAGAGGGAAGGACATGGGAACCCCAAGAGGAATGAGTAGGGAGAATTAGGAGGTGGTAAATAGGAAAAAAGTAACATCTATCAATTGAAGACACAAAACAGACCTTGTGAAAGAAGCAATATTCTTCAGCATGTTCCAGAGCAAACAGGGCTTTCTGCAAAGACCTTCAAGAGACCTGCTTCTTGGGGTGCTTGGTGGCTCAGTCAGTTAAGGGGCTGACACTGGACTTTGGCTCAGGTCATAATCTCAGGGTCTTAGGATCAACCCCCACATTGGGCTCTGCACTCAGTGTAGAGTCTGCTTATCCCTCTCCCTCTGTTCCTCCTCCTGCTTTCTCTCTCAAAAAAATAAATAAAATCTTTATAAAAGAGAGAGAAATTTGCTTCTTGAGTCAACAAGCTGGTTTGAACAGCAAAACCCTTCATTGCCTGGAGGTTGATAAATACACTGGCAAGAAAGAGGAGAGAAGAGAAAGGATCCTTTTTCTGAAAATTTTTCTGAAATAATGTTTCTAGCTTACTCACTGTCTTTACCAGTGAGGAGGGTAATTAGTTCTTTCAATATGACAAGCATACCCAAGTTCCTGCCTTTTCTAAGAGGGAAAAAAATGGTTCATAATAGTGTTAGCACTATTTTTTAAAAATGAAATGAAAGCTCTTTTTTTAATTTTAAATTAATCTATTTTTATTATTTTATTTGTAATGGGTCTGGAGTCTATTTTTTTTCTTTCCAATAAGTCATATAGTTCATATCTCCTTAGTAGGTGTCCAGTCTGCTCCCTCCTGGTTCAGATTCTCATCATTTCTTCTGCAGATGCTTCATTCAATATTTATTTAACCCACCCAACTGGGTGTCCTACAATTCAGTTCCATTCTGGCACTATCTTCCAGGAGGTAGCGTCAGAATCCACAGGTAAGGGCCCAGTCCCACAGGACTGCCCCCTCCTCCACTGCAGCTGCCAACAGCCAAGCCCAGGTTGTCACCTGTGCATCTGATCGACTGGCTACGAATCAGAGGTTTCCACAACCGCCTCCTCAGGTTCAGTTAATTTGCTCACAGAACTCAGAGAAGCATCTTACTAGATCGCTGGTTTATCAGAGGATGTGACTCAGAAACAGCCAGATATGGGCAAGAGGGTGTAGAGTTTCCATGCTCTCTCAAAGAGTGACATTCAAAGCAAGGATAGGGAACAGCAAGGGTAGGAGTTCAGGGAAGGCCTCACTGGGACAGTAAGATTGACTAAGGGCCTGAAGGAGGTGAAGAGGTGACCATGAGGTATCTGGGAGCAGCATTTCTGGCAGACAGAACAGCAGGTTCAAAGGCCATAAGTGAGAGGCCACATAGACATCGAAGTGGGGCTGTCAGGTGGGTAGCTGCATGCATGACTCGGGAGTTCAGGGGAGATCACTAATATCACCTTCTCTTGCTTTGGGTCTACCTTCCTCCAGGTAGGCTGACGAACGGTCCTGGTTTCCCTGGGACTGAGGAGTTTTCCAGGATACAGAACTCTCAGTTCTAAAACCAGCAGAGTCCTGAGTAACGGTTGGTCACCATAATTCCAGGTCATCTTACATCTACTGCCAGGGGGATGCTTGCAAAATATAATCCTAAAAAAGCAGTCCTAAAAATCCTTGAATAGTTCCTTCCAGATCAAAGGACAAGAGTTAAAGTTCTGGAGAATTCAGAATAAAAGTTCTTTTCTACACTGGCCCAGTATCTCACCTGGCCCTTCCTCACCAACACCCCATCCCCTGCTGGCCACCCCCACAGCCAACACACCTTTCTCAACAACCACCCAGCTCATGGCTTCCTGAAAAAGTTAACACACTCTCAGTTGTTCTCTTTGCCCACCCCACACCTGACCTCCACTTCTTGTAGCTAAAATCCCTCTCTCACTCAAGTCTCATTTCATGTGCCAGCTCTTAGGACCCTTCCTGGCTGATATATGTTTTATCTCCATGTCCGTGGTGCTCACTCTATCCTGCCAAGGGCTGAACCCAGGCTTAGTGGGTTCTGAAGCTTACACAATTTGAGGGAACCTCTTTAAGGAAAACAATTAAAAAATTACAAATACAGATATAGGCTTAAAAGTGGGTTATTTATTTAGAAAGGACACAGAAAATGAGCAGTCCTCAAGATTAAGATTCAGAGTAAATCTCCCTCTGACCCCATCCTTTCTACCCTGCATGGTAATTACAGATTTGTCTGTCTCTCTTAGACTGTAAGCTCTTTGGGGGCAGAGAACTTACCTGGCCTGTCTTTGCTTCCCAAATGCCCAGTACATAGAAGCAGCTCAATGGATGCTTGTTGACTGAGGGTGACAAAGAACACTGACTGGTCTTTGCATCAGGTCCTGGTTTTTGCAACGTTGACCACTGGCCAGTTGTATTACCTGAAGATGAGAAATAAGGACATTAACTACCCAGAGATTAAAGGGCATTAGGTGAGCTACCTACATGAAACAGCCAGGAGGGGTGCCTGGCCGGAATAGGTGCTAAGTAAATATCCATTTACTCTCTTTTTCCAACCTTGGGTTCCCTTTGCCTTCCATCAGTCATATATCCCCAAGGCTGGGATCTGAGCCAGAAAGTGATGCCACTGCCTGTGAATACATGAACTTCTTTAGCTCCACTGTCTTTCATTTCAGAACCAAGATCAATGTTTTAGCCAAAATATTTTCCCTCCCACTCACGATTTGAGATTACTTAATTGATCCTTTGACCCTCATATTTGTCTGCAGGTCAGAAAGTATATCCATAATGTGCCACTGCATGCTTGAACTCAGTCCAGGATCTGTAAATAAGGATGGGAGAGTGCTGTTTCTGCCATTTAAGCCAATCAATGTTATTGTTTTAAAGAAACCAATTTCCTTCCTTGTAAAACCAAGTATATAATAAATAAATAATTCAGCTTCCCTGAAATATTTATTACGGGCAGGTGGCATTTCTGCTCTCTGAGAAAAGCACGTTGTCTAAGAACATTGGAAGACTTTGGGTAACAACCCCACCAGCATTAATCATAGCAACTCTGTATCCATTGCTTTCAGTCATTTATCCAATGAGCAGAGCAACCTTGGGAGTTAAGTAGAGCATCACCATTTTAAAGATGAAGAAACACAAGAAATAATACAAAAGGTTACAGAGCCAGTCATCTCAGGAGTCAGTATTCCAACTTGTCTTTTTTGAATATGCTGCTACTCTCTGTAAAGGGCAAAAATTACAGTCCAGAGTCACAGCTCTTACAAAGGACCACAATCCCTAGAACCTTCTTCCAGATGATCCATTCTGTTTGTCTGTACTGCCTGGACAGAACCCAGCTTTGATTACACCGTGCATGGTATCTGATTCACTGTGCCCCATTCAGTAACCAGCACCCTAAACCAGGCTCCGATCTCTCTGATCTCTCAGGCCCATATGTTTGGGCCAGTGAAGATCTTCAGATAACATCCTCGTGTATTTTTTCTGGAAATCTCTGGGGTTTTGTTGTTGTTGTTGTTTTAACAATTTTATTTATTTATTTGACAGACAGAGATCACAAGTAGGCAGAGAGGCAGACAGAGAGAGAAAGGGAAGCAGGCTCCCTGCTGAGCAGAGAGCCCCAGGGGGCAGGGCTCGATCCCAGGACCCTGGGATCATGACCTGAGCCCAAGGCAGAGGCTTTAACCCACTGAGCCACCCAGGCGCCTCTGGAAATCTCTGGTGTTTGTTAAATGTGGTTCAGGTGGCTGTTGCAATCAGTCACTGCTTTTTCTTGGATGGAGATTACCTGTTGTTGATGATGATGAAGATGATGATGGTTAAAACTAACACTTATCCAATACTTAATGCAGGCCAAGAACTGCACTAACAGCCTTACAAAATTTCATTTAATTCTTAGAACAAATCTTTGAGTGGATATTAATGTCTTCATTCTTTTAATTGAGACACTTGAGGCCTAGGAGATTGCAGGAAATATCTAACTCTAGACCACACAGGTGACACATAACCAGCACGGGCATGATTCAGATAGGGGTCTTGCCAATCATACAATAGATGTGACTTTAGCCACTATGATACTTCCAGTGGGAGAAGAGTCAGTAGTAGCTATTATGCAGCATAAGCTCAGCCATATGTAGGAGATAACTTTATTTCTATCAAAGGGTATATGTATCCCTCCCTCCCTTTCTCTATCAATCCATCCATTTGCTCACAGGGACTCTTCCCTTTGCCTGGAATGTTGCTCGGCTCTACCTGTTTCATGGAGCTGCCCCCTTCTCAATCTTTAAGCCTCATTTGCAAATTTTACCTCCTCCTCATGATGCTCTGTATATCCCACTCAAAAGTGAACCCAGATTTTGTGGGTCCTCAGCCACAAGGTGCAGTCATGGAAGATGACCTGTGTGATCAAGGGCAGAAACTGGAATGAAACAGCACAACTAGAGCTCAACTCCATTTCTCCATCAGGTTTGGTGTTTTCTGGTTGCTTGATGTGGCATAATCACAATCCTCTATAGCTTAATGTCGAATCCAAGTACTGGAGTGGCCTTTCTCTAAAATATTGAACCATCTTACCTCAGTAGGTAAACCAAGGTTCAAACGATTTAAAACCATGACTGCTGTGATTCAAATTGGAGTTGCTGGGCTTTGTCTTCAGCAGCCCCCAAAGTTGCAATCAATAGAAAAGCAAGAGCAAGCAGCTCAGACCTAACCTTGGTCTTTGGATGCCAGCCCCTGTCATCCTCATTTCAATGGCCTGCTCAGTCTGCAACATGTGCTTATTAGAGCTATTTTTGCTTATATGCCCTTTGTTAGAATCAGACCGCAATAAATGTTATACTGTATTAATAACTCCTGCTGAAACTTAGAATTATGTGTTTCTGACACGCTATCAGGAACTCAGCAAATGTTATTACCCGCATTTTCCCTGTCCTACAGAACTGAATCTGAGCAGTATCACGTGATCCCAAGGGCACACAAGCTAGTAAAAGTAGAGCAAACCAGGTTATGATTACAATGTAAATGTCCTTGTACTCTGCCACACTGAATTTCCCAAGCATTAAATCAGAAAAAAAAAAAAAAATCAGAAAACTAGGTTTGATGGCTTCAGCAATCATGGTCTGGATTTACCATTCTGTGCACAAAGTAGTCTCACTAGAGAATAATAGATGATATACAGGCAATCCAAGACAGTCACTGTTTTTGCAAATGGTATTTCTGAAGAGCTTGTAGTGGAGCCATCTGAGTATTGTTCCCTCCTCTTTGCTTCGCTTTATTGTCAGTTATGGAATTGTTCCTTTATTGAGACTGGTCGGTAAATGCTGCCCCGAAATGTGACGTTGATTTAGATGTGATCATTACTCTTATTAGTACTTAGGCTCAAATCTTCTCCTAAGAAGATTTGCTTACAAATCCCTGAATGTTTCTAAATCTACCTCTAGACTCCAGGTCTTCAGGGGGAATTAAGGGAAAGCCACAAGCTGATCTTCCCGAGACCTGATCAGGCTTCCTCCAAATTCTGCTTCTCAGACAATTAAGTACAATAACCCTGCATCATTTCTCCTCTTCTGTGGCACGAGTTGTTTATCATCGGAATAGGTCAACTTGAAATTACAGATCGAACCCACATCCCCCTCTCCCCTCATCCCAGGCCACTTCCTGGGAGAAAAGGAGTAACAATGGTGTTACATTTACTATAACAAACCATATTTCTCTACATCTGTCCCACTCCCATGTCCCCATTCTTACTGGGAAATCTTGGGCAAGGGCACTCCTGAGCTTATCAGTACAGGATTCTGTGCTTCCTCCTGTCCCCCATGATCTCAGCCCCCCTCACAGAAGTCTTTGTCCAGGTCTCAGCCAGCAAGGCCAGTGCAGTACTCCCTCTGGCGTCCATCTGGAGTGCTGTCTCCATTACACCACCAACTGTCTTGGCTCATGGAGGTATTGGGACCCAAAAAGCTGTACTCAGGTCCCTCTAGGTGACCACCAATGCTGCCACCAACCTTCATGCTCCCTACATTGATCCTTGAAGTCTCACCGTGATGTCCATAGCTACTCTGCTAGAAAGAGGAAATGTTCTTTCTGTGTATTTGGGTCCTTCCTCAAGCATGGCCCAAACCTTTGCTGACTAGTGTTCCAGACACTCATAGAGATGTGTGAGAGCAGCTCTTGGGTTTTTACTACTAGCTTCTCCTCTAGGACTCTCTTGGGAGCACCTGGAAGGTAAACTGCACCATTCTCAAACCACTCCTGCCTCAGACCATCGAGACATTGTTCTTGGGCAGAATTTGTGTGCTGCACCTCTGTCCTTAGCACCAACTCCTTCCCAGGAGGATCTAACAGCCCCTCCAGCAAAAAGGTTCTGCCAGGCTCATGCCACTGGTCCTTCTTCCATGCAATCAAATCCAAGTAGAAAAAAAAAAAAAAAGATTACTCTTCAATCAGGACCCTTGAAACTGAGGTATAGTCAAATCATCTGCTTCCAACCCTGAGTTTACCATCACTCAACCCCAAAACATACAGGAAGTTGCTGGCAAACTGAATTGGCTGACTTCCACAAATCACACCCAGCAGATTCTCTCCACATGAGGTTGATTATTCAGGCATGAGTGGACCCTGCTGCACCCTTGCTCCCTACTCCAGACACACCATAGGATGGGTGGAAATTCATGCCATGGGACAGCCTGCCCCAGCCAGCAATTCTGTGTCACCTCCACTGATCTTCCAGGTCTGACATAAGCCAGGACATCTGTTTGTTCCCGTCTGGGGTGGTCCCTTCTTAGAGGTTACTAAGGTACTTAGAGCAAGAGCCAAGAAAAATGTAGCAATTGTGAGGGTCTTTGCAATTCTAGAATCCCTGTGATATGCCTGAGTCAGGAAGGTGCTTATAGAAACTTCATGATTTCTTCTCTGGGACCTTTAGTTTTCTGAAAGCCTATTAGACACTGATCCCTTCCACAGCAACAAACACAAGCTATTGTGGGCTCTGACAGAAGAAACTTCCTTCTGGAAACTGTTGCAGAAGAGGATAAATGAGATCAAAACAAATACAAATGGTAACAAAACAAAACAAAACAAAAAAACAAAACCAAAACCAACCCCAACATTTTTTTCTCACTGTCCCTCCCCTTCCATTCCACCACCCCTCACCCCAGCCTCAGGTTTAGCTTATGCCAGAAGTACCTGCTGCCAAAAGTGTCAGTGCAGTTAAGTTCCACTTAGCCTCACCCATGGCTTCTCCCTTACCTGGAAAAATAATAACCTAACAAATGCTGAATACCCTCAAGACATATTCAATGCTTGGTTCGTGTTGCTGCATTTATAGGACAAATGGAGAGAATATGACCAAGATGATGACAGTGAGCAATTAATATTACCTGACCAAGCAGTGTTCTCAGCAAAGTTTGACTTAGTCTGGGCAGACAGAGAGAAAATTCAAGGACACAGAGAAAGTGGCAGAAGGCTGGCAGATGCCCTACACTTTTGTACACATGTCTAGAGTTCATCGATTCCTTAATATGAGGCAGGCACTGTGAAGGACTTACTTAGTTCCTTCCTTAATCCCCCCAATCCTGATGTGGGTATTATCATCCTTATGTATAGCCCAGGAACCGGGAGCTCCTCAATGACTTGACATGGCTTTTAAAATCACAAAGAAAATACCCCTGATGTTCTGACCAAGTCTTTTAACCACAAGTGCATTAGTCAAAGCTCAGTTGTGACAGATAGAAACCCAACTCAAATAGCTTGTGGGTAAGAGGGAGGAACTTTTAGATGATCTAAAATGATCAGATAATCATCTGATTTAATGATCATCTGATTTCAATAATCAGATGATCTAAAATGATCAGATGATCATAAAGATGATCAGACATGGCTAGATGCATGGACTAAAAAAAATGTTACGTGAACTAAATCTACCTCTCCATTGATCTGTTTATGCCAGCAGCTTGCCACTGTTTCATTCTGTGTGTGTGGATTTTATTCTCTTTTTCTGTAGAATCTGCCCCTTAAGAGCAGAAAGATGACCACAAATGGGTCTAGTCAGTGTTATATTTCATTTCATGATCCCAGGAGAAGAGACTTTCTTTTCCAGAATCCATAATTTCTCAGGGGAGACACTGGCTCTGCTCAGGTTGAATCCCACTTATCCTTGAACCAATCACCACAGTAGGGAAGTTGAGTCCCATGACTGACAGCCATCCAGGGCCATGCAGATAGGGAAGTGGTAGCTCTTTGAAAGGAAGGTTGTTGGTCAAACAAGGCAGGTACCCATCAGAAACAGAATTTAATAGAACTAGTTGGGACTTAATTTATAGGCAATTCCTAATGAACTTGGGTCTACCGATTTTCAATGTGTTAATCTCCTCTTGTTTTACATGCTCTCTATAATCTATTATCTACTTATGGAAGTGGGATGCAATGACAAACTTGGAAATACCAATAAGGTTTTTGTGTGTGTTTAAAAAGCAAGAGCCAATAATTACTGGTTTTCTTTCTGGAACAAAGTTTGTTGTTAAAATAGAGTTGCTGGAGTCTTTTAAAAACTATTTTTTAAGACAATGAATCATCACCTTGCAGTGTTTTGCCAAAAATGTTTAACCCAAAATTATTCAAGAAAAAAATAAAAGAAAGAATCAGACAACTGCCAAAAAAAGAAAAAAAAAGACCCATAAATGGCTTGGACTTTCTAAAAATGTCAATTTCATAAAAGACCCTTCGGCCCCAAAAAAAGAGGGCTGAGGAGCCATGCCTGGTCAGATTAAGGACAGGAGTCATGACAACTAAATATAGTGTGATCTTTGATTAGATCCTGGATTTTAAAAAATTCTAAGTGGCACTACCAGGACAAGTTGGGAAATTCAATACTAAGATCTATATATTAATAATAATATTGGGGGCGCCTGGGTGGCTCAGTGGGTTAAAGCCTCTGCCTTCAGCTCAGGTCATGATCCCAGGGTCCTGGGATCGAGCCCCACATCGGGCTCTCTGCTCAGAAGGGAGCCTGCTTCCTCCTCTCTCTCTGCCTGCCTCTCTGCCTACTTCTGCTGTCTGTTAAATAAATAAATAAAATCTTTAAAATAATAATAATAATAATAATAATATTGTACCAATGTTACATTTTCTGAGTGTGCCTATTGTGCAGAAAAATGCCCTTGTTCTTAAGAGACAATTTGCTAAAGTATTTAGTTGATGAAAAGTCAAGACGATGAAACTAATTTTCAAATAGTTCAGCAAAAAGAAATGTACAGATAGATCCGGAGAGAGAGAAAATAAGGCCAAATATTAAGAATTAGTGAATCTAGGTGGAAGGAAATGGGTATTCATTACATATTGTACTGTTCTTGTAATTTTTCTCTAGGTTTCATATGCTTCCAAATAAAATATTGATGGAAAGGGGAAAAAATTAAGGTACAGTCTCATAATAATCTAAAATTCAATTCCTCCCATCCATAATACAGAATGAGAAGTAAAGAAAAAAACCCCTCATGTAAGTAATGGGTCATTATTGCCAGGCTAATTAAATAAGGCGAGATTTAACAGTTTTGACAGAGCAGTGGGATCCAAACCTGTTCCAAGTCCAGGATGCTGCGGTTGGTGCCACCTGGCGGTAATCGTCTGCTTCAGCTTAAATAAGGACGGTGGTGTTCTGGGTCCTCTCCGTAGTGATTCCAGGAAGCTCCATGTAGTAGACCTCATTTCCTTGACCCGATCTGGGAGTTTGGCCCGGGATCTGGGTCCAGGAGACCCATCCTTCTTTTTCCTACTGCCCAAGCAGAATTGCAGGTTGAGGTGAAGGTACTCTGGGTCGAGTCCACATGGGGAGCGCTGGCATCCAAAGGCTGCCTCCTGTGACAGCGGTCTCAGCAGCTGTCTGCACAGAGTCCTGGGGTTCAGGAACCTAATGCCCATCAGTTCAATGGGGAAGTATTTGGAAGAGTTTGATGCATTGATTAGTGATTTTCATTCTAGAACAAAAATTATGTTGTTAAAATAGAGTTGCTGGAATCTTAAAAACTTTTTAAGGGAACTCAACAGAATGATCAAGTTCCAGGTGTCAATGACCATATTGGCTTAAAATATTTTTCATTTTCATTTAAAATTTTCATCACCTGTGCACATATGTATGCTTGAATACCAACCTGTACACATGCATATATATGGTACACACAGTCACACATACACACACACACACACACACACACACACACACACAGAAGATATTCTACCTTGTTTTCTGAATGGAAAATTAGCCACGTGGTGACACTTTCATGTGCCATATCCCCACTACTTCCTCTGCTTTTTTTTTTTTAATGTTAGTACAAATAGTGTACGTGGTGCAATTTATTTAATAGTTCTAGTTGTTAATGATTTATATCTTGCCTATTTTTAAAAAAAGATTTGATGTGGTTTATGATACCGAATCCTATATAAAGCAAGACAATAAAAAAATTATAAGATTGAAAAGATTGTCAAGAGGAGAGATTTGTAAGAGGTAAGTTAAACAGTCACAAGTTTAACTTTGGGTTTCTTGGGCAACAAAAGGAAACAAGATGGACCATTGCTCCTGGATCCTCACCAAGGTATAGTCTGGCTGGAAGGACTCCCAGGTGAGCAGGATAAATGGAGACAAAGGATCACTCAGTGATGGCAGCTGGAGACATCAAAACAAGAAGAGTGGCCTCGAGAGGACGTGGGTGAGAGGCCACACTCTACAAGTCACAGGAGAATTCCAACTGGGCCAACCATGCCTAGTGACCCCAAAGAGAAACCCAGGAGACAAAAGAACATTCCTGTGTAACAGCTGTTGGTCACAGCTGGAATTCTAGGGGAGGCCATGGGGTGAGAATGAAAGCAGTGTTTTGAGGACTGGGGATGCAAAGGAGATAAATATATCTCTTTGCCCCAAAAGAAACCTAGGGTTCATCTTTCATATGAGGGACACTGAGTCACATAATGACTCTGGATTTTGCAAATGATACAGAAATGTTCTTCTCATGAACGCTTCTCCTAAGATTCCCCTACAAAAGATAGAAACCATGGATTTAAAAGGCAGGGTAAGAGCTAAATGTGTTTTGTGAAATCAATACCGTTTCTACATATCACTGAGAAGCTATTAGGAAATATAATGAGAAATAAATTCCAGTTGCAGTAGCAAAAAAAAAAAAATAAGAGAGAGAGAAAAAAGAAAAAGTGTTTGGGATTAATTTTTATGAGAAATGTATATGATCTCTACAAAGAAATTCCAAAATGTTAATGAGAGTTGGAATACTTGATTAATGGAAAGGTATACCATATTGAAAAAGTAAATAGCATAAGATGTCAGTTCTTCACAAATTAGTTTATAGATCAGTGAGAAAAATCCAACAGGACTGTTTTTAGGGGGAGAAGACAAAAATATTTTCAAGTTTATGTGAAGCAATAGACAAAGGTGAAAATATAAAATAACTTCCAAAAAGCAGTAGTAACATTGGTGGGGTAGAGTGAAGAGTCCTACATAGTAGAAGATTCTAAAGCAATATTTAAATAGTATGGTACTCTTTCAAAATCAGACAGATCATTGGACTAGAATAAAAGATGTAAACCCTATTACATATAATAATTTAATATGTGATCTTTCACAAAGACATCACCAAATAATACAGAAGAGAACAATAATTCAATTAATGGTATTGAAGCAGTTAGCAATTTGTCAGAAAAATTATTTAGACCTTTATCTCACAAATGCATCCCAATACATTTCAAACAGATTTAGTCTTTATATATAAAACCCTTTATATATAAAAAGGCCATTTTTTAAAAAGCAGAAGAAAATAAAACAAATATTTATCAAACTTCTGAGGGGCAGTCCAAACTTGGAAGTGACTGAACGGATCACAAGAGTGAGAGATTTCATTGCACACAATTCAAAACTTCCTCACATAAAAAATGTAAGACGAAAGACAAATAGACTGGAAAAACTACATATACAACAAGCACAAAGGCAGGGGTTAATATTTTTCAACTTTATATAATAAAATTTAAGCAAATTAGCAAGAAGGTTACTAAGACTGCTAAGGATAAAAATGAGCAGAGGACATTAATCAGAGAAATTCCTGGGACACCTGTGTGGCTCAGTCAGTTAAGCATCTGACTCTTGATTTCGACTCAGGTCATGATCTCAGGGTGGTGAGATCAAGCCCTACATCAAGCTTCCTGCTCAGGCGAACTCTGCTTAGGATTCTCTCTCCCTCTGCCTCATCTCCAGCTCATGAGCATAGGTGCTCTCTCATTCTCTCTCTCTCTCTCTCAAAATAAATTTTAAAGATTTTATTTATTTGACAGATAGAGATCACAAGTAGGTAGAGAGGCAGGCAGAGAGAGAGAGGAGGAAGCAGGCTCCCTGCTGAGCAGAGAGCCTGATATGGGGCTCGATCCCAGCACCCTGGGATCATGACCCGAGCCAAAGGCAGAGGCTTTAACCCACTGAGCCACCCAAGTGCCCCCTAAAAATCTTTTTAAAAAAATAGGAAAGATTGCTCAGCCTCAAAAGAAATGCAAATGAAAAGAACAACAAACATTGTATTTTAATTAATTTTTTTAAAGATTTTATTTATTTATTTGACAGAGAGAGATCACAAGTAGGCAGAGAGGCAGGCAGAGAGAAAGGGAGGAAGAAGGCTCCCCGCCGAGCAGAGAGCCCAATGCGGGCCTCGATCCCAGGACCCCGGGACCATGACCTGAGCCGAAGGCAGAGGCTTTAACCCACTGAGCCACCCAGGTGCCCCGTATTTTAATTTATTAAGTGAGTAAAACTTTAAGGGAAAAAAGATTACTACCCAGAGTTGAAGAATGGAGAGAATACTATGAAAGATATGTTCTTATCCCTCTGATGGTATTAGAAACCAAGAAAACTTATTCAAAAACAGTTGGTGATATTTATCAAGAAGTATAAAAACATTTTACTATTGACCAGTAATCCTAATAAAATTAAGGTATTTCTGACAAGCAAAACCTTTTTAGATTAGTTGCATTAAAGAAGTCCTCATTTGTTTGCAGCCACTAGTATATACTTTAAAGCTGATGTGCAAACCTTTTAAGTATCTAGAAAAAAACTCCTGCTGCCAGTACTTCTGTTGCCCACGGCAAGACATCTTTATTCTCCATATGAATGCATTCTCAGAAATATTGTAAGCCTGACGGGAAGTTAAAGTAACAACTAAGCCTCAGGGTGGCTTAGAGTTCTTTCTTCTCTTATAATGTGACCGGTCTTTCATCTAGCAAATATTTATTGAGCACCATCTGTACACACACCACTAGGAGGGCTACATAGATTAATATGACCCAATCCGTGCCCCCCAGGAAGTTTAGAGCCTAGTAGAAAAGTGTGTAAGTCATTTTTAGGAACAGCCATGCAAAAATCCAAAGTAGAAAAGAAGAAATCACTATTAGAAGTACCAAATGTAACATTTCTATTTTAAAATATCTGTTGTGTATGCTCATCACACCATTTTCATAGCAAGTTTCTATCATGATAGAGTACTGGTTTTGTATTATTTCATCAGTAAATGAAAATGCAACCGAAACTCAGGAAAGAGTCTTTGTAAATAAGCATCCTGAGGTGAATGTTCTTCTCTGAGGCTCAGCTGTAGTGAGCAAAGGATGAGCCATTGACCTAACACTCTTGACGATTCCAACAGAGAAGCAGGAGAGTAGGAAAGATCCAGAGACACACCAAACTGCTTCTTCTGGGATTTGCTATGGGGTATCTATTCAGGCCCAAGCAGGAATGTGTTTGGGGTTCTAACATTTGAATCTACAAGATCTGGGATCTGCAAACACACATTCAAGGTCTCGCCAGCCCTGGTCCAAAGTCCAGAGTCTTCTTTCTCTTGTAAGTTCTTCATCCCCAAATGAGAAGTTTGCTAAACTTCTTTCTTCAGTAAGGAACCACATTCTGCCTTTACCTGAGTATTTGTGTACATTTTTATGTGTCAGGAGATATCTAGCATATAGTGAGCACTAAAGAAAAAAAAAAGTTGTGTGTACAGTTCTAAGCAAGCTGCACTGAAGAAGTGGAACTTCAGTTAATTTTTAAGTAAAGAAGGTCACATATAAGCCTATTTTATACAAACTGTTTTTTCCCCGAAAGCCTAATGCTTCACCTTAGTTTTCATTTCTGATGCTGTTTTTTTAGAACCACTGCATACTTGGTACATATTGATTTTATTTTCGCTCCTAGAGACTTAAGCAGTGAATAGAGGTTAATTTGTTATCTGATCCATTGATTTTTGTCCTAAGAGAATGGGTTTCATTTCCAGCATTTCCATCTGTTACTTGCTACTTGTACCATCAGTGGATTCTCCAAGCTGACTTCTGTAGATGTCCAGTGCATTTTCTGAGTCACTAAATATTCCTGTGGTTATTGTAATGCTTGGTCATAAGGGTTTCATTCTTATTTCCAGACTCTCTAGAATGTTGCAGATATGTAGCAGGTCCCCAGTAAATAATAACCTTATTCTTTGTTCAGGCTCTGAGCAAGTTGGGAAATAAAACAATGAGTAAAGATAGAAACCAAAGGGACGCCTGGGTGGCTCAGTCAAGTCAGTTAAGCTGCTGCCTTTGGCTCATGTCATGATCCCACAATCCTGGGGTCCTAGGATCCATAGAGTCCCACATTGGGCTCAGCAGGGAGCCTGCCTCTGCCTGCCACTCCACCTGTTTGTGTGCTCGTGTTCTCTCTCCTGACAAATAAATAAAAAACAAACAAATAAATAAAATCTTAAAAAAATATATAGAAACCAAAATATTGTATTGACCTTATTCATAATAGAAGCTCAATGGCAGGGTAACCTTTATGGTATTAACCAAGTAGGCCTGAGTCCTGGATTAGATGCTTTCAAGCCCAAATTCCAGGCAGGAATGAACTGAAAAAAAAAAAAACCTCTGCTCTCACCCTGCCCCCTATAGCTCCTGCATTGCAGTGCAGCATAGAACTTTGCTCTGGGTGGCAGACTCCCTCCCAAGAGGAATGAAGGGAGAATTCTTCCTAAATTTACCAATCAGGTAAAGTGCTACCTCCCTAGCATGGTGTGGGGAAAGGGAGAGGCCGGGTTAAATGACTGAATGCCTTTTATGGGAAAAAAACAACAGGAGATGAGAAAAAAGAGGTCCCCACTAAAAAGATGCATATTGAGAAGCAGTAAGAAGGACTAGAAGTCAAACTATTTGGTATTAGTCTGGATTTTGCCTGTTTTTTCAGCCATGGAGGCCTTAGCAAATAGCATCTCCCTGAGCCTGTTTGTTCACCTGGAAAGTGGAAATAATATCTGCTCTTCTTATCCTTCAAAGTGTTTATGAGATGACATAAAGTAATGTAACATAAGAGACTCTCAGCACGACAGTATGATATTAGCAGAGAAAAATTTACACAAGCTCCTAACTGAAAATCACAGGATCAAGAGCTTGATCTTAGTGGATGGTCCCTTTCTCTCAATTTTTAAGCAGCATGCAACTATTTGTGGACTTGTTTCTTAAAATGCTCCCAAGTTCCTTCCCCTACCTCCTGTGCATTTCTTGTTGTAACTCTAAGGTGACAAGAGATTCCCGAGGGACCTCCAGGACATTTCTGACTCAGGCCCTCCAGCTTGCTCCCGGCACTGTGTTAGCACTCTGCTTTCCCACAGGGTATAGGAGTAAGCTCTGCACTGGTTCTCCAGTGAAGGAAACGACCCAGTCCTCCTCAGAGACCTGTTATAGCTGATCCTTCACAATAGCTTGGCTCTTCTTCATTGATGAGCAGGAAATCCAAGGCAAATCTGTTCCTCCCCCCATTGTTACAGGCTCTGAAAGTGGTAGCAGCAACTCTGCAGTTGCTAAGCCAGAAAAATCTGGGCTTGTTGGCTCCTCCAGCACCCTCTACTTCCCATATGAAAATAAAAGTTATCCCGTATTGATCCTCTCTACGAATTATGTGCTCTTTTAAATGCTTTATGTGTCTAGTGTCTTTTAATGCTCAGTACAGTCTCATGAAATAGGCCCTAACTTTTCTCCCCATTTCACAGGTGAGGAAGTTAAGGCCCAGAGGGGTAAAATAACTTATGCGGGTCCCACAGCTGGTAAGTGGCCTTCCTGGCATTTGAATTTCCATATTCTATCAGTTGCCAAGTCCTTCATGTGTATTCTGTTTTTCAAAATCTGCTCCCATCTCTTCCCTCCTACCATCTTTGTTAAACTGGGGTCATCTCTTTTCCAGATTGTTACGGTTTGTAACTGAGATGCTCTTCCCTCTCTTGTTGGCCCCTGCCCACCTCTTCAAATGTATCTCCTCTAGCTCTGCTCACCTGTGTCCTCCACTTGTATGGAGTGTTTTCAGTTCCCCGAATATAATACATTGTTTCAAGTTTACATGGATTGCCACTTTTTCCAATATTTCTCCCTGGCAAACAACTGCACAATCTTCAAGACCCAGTTCATGTGTCTTCTCTTCAAAGGTTTCCCAGCCATCCTAAACACAGTTGATTGGTCCCTTCTTTACATTTTGTAAGTCTTTGTGTATTTCAGTATTTCTTTACCTGTTTGTCTTCCCAAATCAACACGATCTCCATGATGACACTGTCAGTTGATGATAATAGTAGTACGGGAAGCTCCGATTTATTAGTTGCCTACCATGTTACCAGATACTCCCCTAGGAATTTATAATCTCCATCTCTACTCTTTACAACTGCTTTGCATGGTATACACTATGATCCCCATTTATAGATGCAAAACTAAGACTTACTGGCCTCTGTATAACTACACTTAGTACACTTCTGGGCAGAGGAATTCAATAATTGTTGAATTCAAAATATAAATAAATGACTTCATAATCCTAAATTATCTATCTTTGGAGAAATATTGCATTTAAATACACATACTCAACACAGACAGAACCTCAGGTTTATATAGAAATGTCTTAAAGTTATAATTTGTCTATAATTTTTTCATTGTGTCCTATTTAACTCTATCCAAATACATTTCAGACATTTTTCAGCTTTATCTTTTCTTATACTCCTTGATTTTTAATTAAAAATTAATTGATTTCAAATTAATTGATTTCCAGTCACAATAGAGAAGTAAGAGCATATGGAATCTTTCCTTTCCAACCCAAAAATATCAAAATTATATATATTTTTTAAATTTAAAAATATAGTCACAATCAAAAATAAAGTTTCTGTGGAACAGAGTCATCCATAGTAATGAGTGAGAACTGAGACTATAAGCTTACAAATGAAATAGGGATCCAAACCCATGAAAGACAGCCAACAAACCAAACAAATAAGAAAGTATACACTCAAAGAAATAGATATACAGAAACTCTCAAGGGACTTTTAATTACATTTAAAATTTTGAAAAAGATAAAGGATGGGGGTTATAATCAAGGGCAAAGAATTATGAAAAACTACCAATTAAAAAAATTCTGGAAAATAAAAAAGTAGTCATTGACATAAGAAAGTAAAACAGTTTACTGGATTCAGTTAAAAAAGCAGTGAATAAAAGTGAGGACATCATTCAAAATCTAACACAGAGAGATGAAGTGACAGGAAATTAAAAGTGAAATAAAGAGACCTGACAGACAAACTATAAGGCTCTAACATAAGTCTGCAGATTAAGAAGGTCTATGAAAGGTATATAAAACTGTATATCAAGGCATATCAAGCAGGACAACTTTTTTAAAAACTTCTACTCTTAAATACCTTGTAGAAGCATAATTGCAGAACATCAAAAAAGAGAAAATTCTTAAAAGCCACCATAGAAAATCTACAAAGAATGACAATCCGACTGATGCAAAACTTCTAATCAGCAGAAACATTCGAGAATAAATAGAAGTCTGTCTGCAGAGTGTAAGGAAAAGCAATACTCAATCCAGAATTCTATACCCAACTAAAACATTTAGCTCACTTGAAGTTTGTGTCATGTGAAAGTAAGTATTCCTTATTCCCAAAAGTATAATAAAAAAAATTTTAAAGAGAAAAAAATAGATATTTTCAGGCAAAGACTAGTTTATTATCTAAAGATCTTCCCTGACAAAATTACAAAACCAACCAAACAACAACAACAAAACAGAAGAAAAATCCCAAGTAATAAACCCACAAGTAAGGCGAGGAGCACAATTATTGCCTATAAAGTAGAAATAGCTATTGGCAGGAAAAATAGAAATAATAATTATTTTTTCTTATTTGGAGACAAGATGGTACCTAAAATTCTAGATAGTAATATGAAAAATAACGATGGGTAGGGCTAGGAGGGAAAATAAACATAGCTAATTCCTTGTTTCCTTTGAGAGTTGTATTTTTGCTCATGTGTTCAAATGTTTAATATAAACGTTGAAACAATAAAACCAGAATGTTCCCAAACTGGTACAAAGCAAAAGGGGTAAAGAGAGCAGAAGGCAGGAAAGGAGAAAAAAGAAAGAGAAGAAAAAGTATGAAAATAGAAACTCGGAGTAAAATACCTGAGATAGTCTAAAAATATCAGTAATCACAATAATGTAGATGAGTGAAATTCACGTGATAAAGAAACTCCTTGGTTGATTGGAACAAACAAAATAAGATGCATGTGACACATTTTCCATTTTCTCTGAGTGTGTATATGTGTGTGTCTGTGCTGTGTGTGTGTTATGGGGGAAGAGAGGATGCTATTTCAGTCTATAGGCTCTTTGTAAAAGATTTTGGTGGCACTTACACATTTTGTGGGCCCAGTAGCCCAATGTTAACTTTTGCCCATATTCTATAACAAGGTGTAATTCAGTTAATTACATTTTTTTTCCTTGAAAGCTTATCTGAAAAGTGCAGAATACTGAATGCAAAGCAGATCAAAGTGAATATTCAAAAAAGGTGTTATCTATGAGAATGATTAAGAGATGCCCCTAATATCAGCTGGCTTAGTCACTGTATCAGAAATAGGTCAACATTACCACGTTATTCTAAATACGGCCATTCGAATTCCAAGGAGGGAAAATTTCACATATTAATGTTATTCATTGGATAATTTTAGCCAGATCATTCTTTCCTGGAGCCTGTATAAATCAATTGTAACAAACTGTGCAATTATCACCCTTGCAACTGACTGCTTTGTGGCAGATATAAATTCCATTTTGCAAGTCTGCCAAAAACTCTCCTTTGCCTCCTAAGCTCAAAAGCCAGAAAGCAGCTGAAAGATGGTCACTGCTTTGTTCCTGAATGGAGCTAATTACAGAGATGCCTGCAAGCAGGATGGGCGTTCTGCAGTCAGTGTGTAAATAGGGACGGTTAGAGCTCATTTCAAGCAGACATTACTTCTAAAAAAAGAAACAGAACTTCAGATTTTAATTACTCTCATGGGAATTGTTACATTAAACAGAACCCGACCATTCCCCCCTCTACACACAATTTAGTTCAACTATCATGACAATTCTGTCATAAGAATGCTCTAATTTTAACATTTCTACAGATGGGTTGGGAAGAATGTGAGGTTTATTTCTCCCTTCTTTCCTCACTAGATTTATTTTAATCCTACATCACAGTCAGTTTAAAATAAGTTGCATAGTATTGAAATATGTATTTCATTCCTACACCTTTTTAGAGTTGTTATTTTTTAATTTTTAAAATTCAACTTATCGACCATTTATTAAACCCTATACATGTTTTCCAAGCATTACTCTCAATGCTTTGGAAATATTTTCTGGCTTAATCCTCATATCTACCTTATGAGTGTTATCCTCATTTTACTTTTTTAAAAGATATTATTTATTTATTTGAGAGAGAGAGAATGAGCACAAGCCGGGGCAAAGGGGGTGCAGAGGGAGAAGCAGACTCCCCACTGAACAGGGAGCTGGATGTGGGTTTCAATGCCAGCATCCTGGGACCATGACCTGAGCCAAAGGCCAAGCTTAATTGACTTAGCCCCATATTCTCATTTTATAATTGAGGAAATTGAGGTGTGGTGCTTGAACAAGTTCACACAGCTGATAATTGGTTGCGCTGTGATTTAAATCTAGCTTCCAGGGGACTTTCCTGCCAGCAGAATTTAGAGAGCAGTACCAAACAATGTCTGCCCCCAGGCAGGAACTTGGCTAGGAACACTTGAGATAGAATCAGGTAGTTTAGGAACCACTGTAGGAAGTGTGTGTGTGTGTGTGTCCTTCTGGAGTGTGCAGGGCTAAGGGGATCAGGACTGGGAGGGGATGATGGTGACAGATGAGGCAGCCTGTGCTCTTGGCAGTTTTTAGGTTGTGGTCCAAGATCAAGCAATTGACCTTTAAGATCTGTTTAGCTTATAGAGAGAGGACTGCTTTGAGATGCTCATTCTTTTTCCCATTTGCTTTTTTTTTTTCCATTTACTTTTATTCTGTGTCTGTGTTCTAAGCCTGACCACATCCATTATCTCATTGATTTTCTTCTCTCTATCCTAAGAGTATTTATTATTCACATTACACAAGTTAGTGAAATTTTTTTTGGTGATTCATTATATATTGTTTTAGATTCTATTTTATTTTATTCATAGAGAGACACAACTCTGCTCAGATGGAAAATCACCTGCCCTCCTTGAATGATTCATTTGGTGGGAACAACAAAACCATGTGCCAAAAACAAAATAACAAGAAAAAAAAAGTGTGCCAGAATGTTCTCTAACACAAAAAAATCCCTCTATCTAAAGAAAAAATTTTATCATTTTATTATTGTTCATTGAAAATTAATCAATTTATTGAGGACTTTTTTTATAGCCAGACTCTGTTCAGCCACACCTCAAATACTGTGTAGCATGTCAGCTTGAGATTTTAAAATAAAATGGGATACAAGGAGGGCTGGGGAGGTGTCAAAGAAAAAAATAGACGCAGGGGCTTTATATTTACAATTTAATTGTGATCTTAGTCTCTCTCTCTTTCTTTTTCTATCTATTCCTTTCTGTAAGGACACTACTGCAGGTCAAGTTACCCAGGGAAATTGACTCTGGGGTGGAGATTTGCATGCATCATTGTTTATTGGGGAATGCTCCCTGATCAGCACCTGGAAGGGAAGGGAAGGAAGCACAATTGGGCGGAAGTAGTAGTTGGACTGTGATGATGTCACTACTGACATCTCAACTGATCCCACAGGGAGCACTGGAGCCTGGATTGTCCTTCAGAAAGTTCCCAAATTAAGGAAAGAGGGATAAACCCTTGGGCCCAAGTGTCAGTCAGTCATTGACTGCAGACTTCCCCCATAAGTGAAGTGGGTCTATGCAAACAAAGGTAATTGGGATTTGGGAAACTTCAAAACTCAACTGGGAGTCAGATGGTGAACATGCCAGCACTCTGGGCAGCTGGAAGAGTGAGTGCTCCAGCCCCAAAAGGCAGGGGTGAATCTGGGTGTCACACCAAAACATCTATAATAGATTTTGGGGGTTTTCTTAAATATGAAATACTTCAAATATACAAATGGAGAATAATATAACAAACACCTGCATACCCATAATCTGATTTAAAAAAAAATTATAAATTCAGCTGAATTATACCCAGTATAGTTTTACCCAATCCCGTTTCTTTCCTCCATCAAGAAATAAACCACCGTTCTAAGCTTGACATTTCCCTTTTTCAAGTAATGTGACCAGTTGTCTTGATTTGCCTGGAACTGGGGGCCAGTGGGTGGGTCCCAAAATATGAAACTTTCAGTAATAAAACAGTAAAAGTTACAGGAAAACTAGGATAGTCGGTCACCCTATCAAACATATTTTATACTTTTTCTACATATGTAACAATTCACAAATCATGTATATTTCATGTTTAAGCTTTATGTAAATGGGATCATGTTGCCTTATCAGTTTACAACTTGCCTTCTTAAAAGCTAAATATAATATTTGTGAGAGTGAGTCACATGCATAATTATAGCTCAAGTTCATTCATTTTCACAGCTCCAGGAGATTGCACTGCTTGGATACACTACAATTTATTTATCCATTCTGCTTTGGATGGGACATCTTAGTTGTTTCTGGCTGTTCATTTCATAAACCATGCTGCAAGTGGCATTATTGTATCTCTATGCACATGTCTGAGTTTTTCCACGTAGAGGTAGAACTACTAGCCTGTCTTCCATGCACGTCTTCACCTTTACTAATAACCAGAAACTTGCTCTCCAAAGCGATTGTACTAATCTTCCTCCCCACTAACCATGTTTGAGGGCTGATGTTGCTGCCCGTCTTTACCAAAGTTTGCTATTATCTGATTTTGAAAATGTTGAAATCTAAGAGATCTAAGATTCCTGTTTTCTTTTTTTTAAAAAGTCTGGATTGTTCCCTACTATTTTGTAAGTATATTAAAATATATATATTCACAAGATTTTTATTCTGTAGACATTGGTTTTGTTCTCACTTGTACTTGAGGACATACTCTAAGAGGTCCAATCAAGTTTTGAATACTCAGAAACCATCACAATGCTTGTCACATAGCAATCACCCAGTGCATGCTTTTTGACTTAATGATCAAACTCATTAAGTGTTCTATTTCTTGATAATGCTCTATTTCCCAAATATCTATGGAAAACCTTAGTAGTCATTAATTCATTCAACAAATGTTTATCAACAGCCTACCATATTCCAGGTATGGAAATACGGCAGTGAACAAAAGACAAACATTCCTGCCCTTGTGAAGCCCATACTCCAGTGTCAGGTACTTAACTCCAGGCTGCAGTAGATGAAGAGAAAGCAGATCAGTTAGGCACAAAGTGGCCTAAGAAGGCTGCATGAAGGAGATGAAGCTTAAGCTAGTCTCGGAGGATGACGCACTGAAGAACTCAAGGGAAAACACCAGGGCACTGAGGTGGAAGGGAATGAAATGTGGTGTAACATGAAAAGAGGTGAGCAGAGGGATTCAAAGTGGGAATCATAGAATAGATCCAGTAAAGGGCCCTGGAAGGCAATTTTGAAATTCATATTTGTGGATTAAAAAACACTGACTCAAAGTTTTGAAGCAACATGACAAAAGATCTGTTCAGGGAAGATAAGTCTGGTTGTCACCTGCAACAACAGGATGAATTGAGTGTAAAAGTCTGGAGCTTGAGGATTGAATAAGGCTGCTACGAAAAGACAGAAACCTGGGAGACTTCCAGACTCTCTACCCCGCCCCCCACACACACATACACACACACACCTGCATCCAAGGAGTAGCCAAGTTCCTCCAATCTTGTCTCTTTAGTAGCTTCTGGAATCACAATGCTGGTGGATGGTTTCCTTAAGTCATACCCAATCATGTCACTGCTGTTTTGCATCCATCAACTGCCTCCATACAACTTACAATAAAACCCACACGCTAAAACATGGTCCACAAGGCCCCACATGACCTATCTTTGCCCACCTGTTCTCATGCCCTCGGTGTTCTGTGTTACAAACTCTGAATGATGTTTCACATTTCCACAACTCAGCATCCTGCCACTCTTCCTACTCAAAACATGTTTCCCCAAGTATTTGGAAACTTTCTTTCCCTTCCAGTTCCAGCTGCTGCATTCGTTTCCTAGAGGAGCCTTCTCTGGACACTCATCTTCAGTGAACACCTTCATATACTCATCACACTGTGCTCACAGTTATAAGTTTTTCTACTCTGCTAAAGAGGGAGCTTTTTGGTAGCACAGCTTACTTTCATTAGATGCAAGTTCCACAAAGCGTCCACCCATAGCTATTTTGTTCACCATTATCCAAGGACGAATACATATAAGCAATCAATCTTTGCTGGATTCATGGAAGATAGAAAGTATTTAATAAACACTGAATGGATGAATTGCACATGCTAGGTCATGGGAGGAGAATTGGACTTAATTTTCCAGACACCTAGGGATTCATATTTTTTATGTACTCCCTGTTGATTAAAAATTGTAAAGCCAGCCTTCTGTAGAAACTCAGTCTTTATGATAAGATGTCCCCCTTGGTGACGTGCCTCATGTCATATGGCTCACGATCAGGCATTTAGCTGTTGCATCTGTGTTGTTGAAGATGGAGACGATAAACTTATTAAATAGCAAGTGTCTTCACTTTGTGATTAAAGAAATGGAAATGTCGGGGTGCTTGGGTGGCTCAGTTGGTTAAGCAACTGCCTTCTGCTCAGGTCATGATCCCAGAGTCCTGGGATCAAGTCCCATGTCAGGCTCCCAGCTCCATGGGGAGTCTGCTTCTCCCTCTGACCTCTCCTCTCATGCTCTCTCACTCTGTCTCTCTCTCTCTCAAATAAATAAACAAAATCTTAAAAAAAAAAAATGGAAATGTCAAGGGGCTTAATAACTAACTTAATCTCACCCCACAAAAATGCAGTCTCCCTCTCCCCAAGAGGCATTTTTCTCTCCAGTCCACACTGTATTTATTCACAGTCTGCCAATATCATTGCAAATGAGCTCAAGCCATTTAACTTCAAAGCCAGCCAGAGCCTTTGACCTTGAGATTTAAAACCACAAATGAGTACAAAGTGAACAACCATCTTTATGTATTTTCTGGACAACACAGATCTCTTTTCAGACCAAATGGAGTGCGCTCCTGCAACTTCAGAAGGAAAATATGAGAATAGCCCAACAAATGACTCCGGTTGGCCTACTCTAAAATCCTAGTGCAAGGCCCAGCTCACAGCAGGTCCTCACTTGAATGAACGAGGGCCCCTTCCTAATTTCTCTTATAAGTATCAAAGATGGCAACCATACAAAAATTAGGAAAAAAGCAACCTACCACATTTGTAATCTTTATTCTTGAAGATTATTTCACTTTGTACCTTTCTTTTGTTTGAAGAGAGTCCAAGCATTTCCTGTTTCTGAAACTTTTATAGCTGTAAATAAATTATCTTAACTTTCTTTTCCTTCTAATAACTAACCTTTTGCTTCCAAACAAAGGCCAAATTCTTGAGCCAGGCTTAAGGCTTTATAGTGGGCATCCTATTCCCCCACTGTTCCTCTGAAAGCACCCTACATCGCAACCCAAAGGAAATCCCTGCTATTTCCATATATGTTCTAGAATTTCCCCCCTGTGCCTTTGCTCACAAAGATGCTCCAACTGGAATGCCCTTTCATGCTGGCTACAGCATAGGGGAACAGGATGCCCCTATGGTTCAAGACAGGCTCCACCACCTACCGTTGTCTGGCTTTGAGTGAGTTACCTGTGCTGGTGGTCTGTTTGTTCTGAGACACACCCCTTTTTCTTTCCCTGATCTCCTCTGAACCCTACAGGCTGTGTTTCCTGGACTCTGGGGTTAGCCAAAGGGAGGCACCAGTGGACCACCAGAGGACAGAAAAAGGAAGAAGCTGTAGTGTTTCTTCTCTCTAGCTGCCGTGGGCAGCATCTCTAGCAGTAGCCGCATCTCCTCCTTGGCTCCAGCTGCCGCCAGCCAGGCCTGCTATGATTTCCGCTTCCTGGATGGAAAGAGAGAAAAGGAATCCCAAGGATCTCACTCGAGCCCTGCATTCAGCTATGCCTGAAGTAATAGGATGTAACCTCTGCAATTCCCATGTATGTGAGCCAATGCATTCTCTTTTAAAATGTAGGCCATTTCAGGGGCATCTGGGTGGCTCAGTGGGTTAAGCCTCTGCCTTCAGCTCAGGTCATGATCTCAGGGTCCTGGGATCGAGCCCCACATCAGGCTCTCTGCTTGGCGGGGAGCCTGCTTCCCCGTCTCTCTACCTGCCTCTCCGCCTACTTGTGATCTCTCTCTCTCTGTCAAATAAATAAATAAAATCTTAAAAAAAATAAAACGTAAGCCATTTTGAATTGGGGTTTTTTCACCATAAGCAGCAAATGGTGTTTATTAATTTAATGCCTCAAGTAAGAAGTAACTTCTCACTTGGCAAGCATGTAGGAGGAAAAACTATTCTTAAATCACTATATTGGGACGCCTGCGTGGCTCAGTTGGTTAAGTGACTGCCTTCGGCTCAGGTCATGATCCCAGCGTCCTGGGTTAGAGTCCCACATCGGGCTCCTCGCTCAGCGGGGAGCCTGCTTCTCCCTCTGCCTCTGCCTGCCTCTCTGTCTGTGCTCACTCTCTCTGACAAATAAAATATTTTTTAAAAGAATCACTATATTGCAGGGTAGAAAATGGAGTTCAGAAGAGGGAGAGGGACTTCCATCATGACCTGTGAGGGTAGAGCCAAGGCATTCAGTTTGAAATAGGAAGCCAAGGAAGGTTTTTGAACAGTGGCATATCATGATTAAGCTGAGCTGTAGGCAGATTACTATGGGCACAGTGTGGCCTGCTGCAGAGCCACTGCATTGCACAACTCTAGGGCATGCCATTCACCTGGAATGGTGCTCCCTGGAGTTGCACCATGTATAGCCTTGAGCAATGGAGAAAAGCTGAAAACATGGCCAAAGAGCTTCTGTCCTCTGGGAGAGAAGTGCCAGAAATTTGGGCTGTGATGGAAGGCAGCGGATTTAAGACACACTGTAAAATAATTTGAAAGTTTCAATGTGGGGAAAGGAAGAGATGTCAACAGAAAGAGGGCAGTTGGGAGGAAGAGTAGATTGGGTAGAGATAGAAAGTTCCTTTTCAGACAAGAAATTTTAAGGCGGTAATGGGAGGAGGCTGGTGGCTGCTGACAATGGAACTGGGGCCTAGGGAAATAGGGCTGAGAATACAGATCTGGAAATCATTCACACAGAGATGGTACTGGAAAGTAGTTTGAAAGAAATTGGCAAGAGAGAAAATATGTGTTAGAAGAGGGCCAAAGAATGTTCCTTAGGGATTAGCTACATGGGAAGTGCAGAGAGGGCACATGAGTCAGAAAATGGGACTAATGAGGGAGGAATCAAAGAATCATGAGAAAATTCAGAATGTCAGGAGGACCAAGGAAGAGTTTCAGAAAGGAGGGGCTGGCCATTCGCATACCCCCTTCTCCCTCAACAGTAATTGCTGGAGTGTTTGTCAAGGGGCACGTGGGTGGCTCAGTCAGTGAAGCATCCAGCTCTTGATTTGGGCTCAGATCATGATCTCAGGGTTGTGAGATCAAGCCCCATGTCCAGCTACTTGTTGGTTTTGGAGCCTGCTTGAGATTCTTCCTTTCCCTCTCCCTCTGCCCCTCCCCCTTCTCTTTCTCACTCCCTTTCTGAAAATAAAATAAAATAAAATAAGCCATTAGCCTGGGTCCCTGAGCAACAACGATAAGCAGGCCCCAGATGACCCAGAATGACATCTAGCATGAGTGAAAATTACCTTTGTTGCTAAAAGCTGAAATGAGTGTTTTATTGTTTCTGCAGCAAAGCCCAGCTCACCCTGACCAACACATGGTTGCCATTTGGGGATGAGGGAGTGGGGAGAAAAAGCATAATTTGAGACCATAGCATGTTTGTAAGAATAGGGGGAAAACTAGCAAAAGAAACTGAAGATGTAAGAGAGGGTATAGTTGGTTGGTCTTGGCTCTGGGGGAGGGTCAAATGTTGTGTTATTCCTGTGCACACCAGCATAACACAGACCAGGCTTGCTGGATATGTGGCCAATATACCAGGTCTTCGCAGGATGCTTTCGGGTCCTTTGGATCTATAGGCCAGCAGAGAAGATGCAGCAAAGGCCCAGTTGTTCTGCAATATACAGCAAGAGCAGGTTTCTTCTGTCATCAGGTAGGGCAAGGCACTGAGAAGTCCAATCCCAGGAAGCATTTCGAAACTGCACTCCCTAGACAGGACAGAGGTACCTGGAGGGTGACCAGCTTTCTCCACGCAGCCACGTGGAGAGCTCATCTCTGTTCTGTGGTACACTTAAGACTGAGGTGGAAGTTAGTGGAAGGGGTAGGAAGGAAATACTATAGAAGAGAAGCAGCCTTATGTTAAAGATGTATGTTTCTTGATTTTAAGTAATGGCTCACCCAGAAAAGGCTCAGGTCCCTTTGTTTCCAATCCCTTATTTAGACTTCTTACTGCTCTATTTTCCGTGTAACAATTGATGGTAAATGACCCTCATCCTCAAGGCTCAGGTACAAATACCAAATTTCCATTTTCTTTTATAGGCTCCTGGTCTGAAGCAATAAGAGAAGATAAGATGTTCTCATTAAGATATTTTATCCCATGGGTGAAATAAATCACAAGGAAAGAACTGAGTGGACTATAGTTAAAAAAAAAAAAATATATATATATATATATATTTTTTTTTTTTTTTTTAAATCGCACTTTTTTTTAAAGCCACCTGAATGAAGATTTTCATCTCCTGGAGAACAGTGGCCAGTCTTGTCACTGTGTCCCCAGCATATAGCTTAGTGTCTAGCACAGAGTAGGCACTCAGAAAAACTGTTTGCTAGCCAGACAAATGAATAAATGTTTTGCTGCATTGTGGCTGCATAGATTGCTTTGGGAAACAATCACAATTATAGGTAATACAAAGAATCTGCTGGGCTGGACCCAATGCATTTAGGACCCACTGAAGGGGCCATTGAACTGGGATAATTCATACACCCAAGGGACAACTACCTATGCCATTTTGACTTCACTCTGCTGCTTATAGGGTTGGCTTAATTGTGCAGCTAACGGGCTCTACCAACAACAAACTCCCTAACCTGAGTTTCCACATCTGTTAGTGTGAGGACTGAAGCAGTTAGCTGCAGGACCCTCAGTAATCTCTGTTCACTCTGAGTGTCCTCTCACATCCCTGAAAATACGTATTTTTAAACAAAAACCTGGCTAGTAAGTAGGGAGGTTTCTAACATTTTCTTCTGTGAAACTGTAGCAGTCTGTGGTTAATGTAATGAAAGAAATCAATAAGTTTAAGATCCCTCTTATTACTGTCCTCTTTCCCTCTCCTCTCCCAAAATGAGCAGGTCATTGTCTGCAGACTTCAAACTCGACCCTGATATTTTCTCTGGAAAACACTCCTTTCACAATAGGTGGGTCCACAACATTAAGCTAGAGGTTCCCTTTATACACACTGATGCTTATTTCCCTCAGTAAAATGGTATTTCCTTCCCTCCTTCCATAAGCATTTAGGCATTACATGCAGGCACTAAATGCAGGAGACACAACTATGAACAAGTGAGACATTGAGTTCCTATCCTAGGTTTGGTCAGGGATTTAGGCAAGTAAGCAGGAAATTGGTGTTTGGTGCAATGTAATGATATGAAAATGTGAGTTGGGAAGAAAGTACACTGGAGGCATCCAACCCAGGCTTGGAAGGTCTGGGTTTCTGAGTGAGTGATGCTTGTGCTGTGACATGAAGGTTAACTGTGAGCCAGGTGAGGGACTGGGGTAAGGGAAGGAGTGCGTAGTCAAGGGAATAGCATCTCCCCTCTCTGAAGACACCGAACTACGCTCTTTTCTTAACTTGCTCTCTGAGCTTCACTGATCTCAAAGGCTATAATTTTCAGTATTGACTTTTTTTAACCTCTAAGGAGACCTGGGACTTCATGGACATCAAAAACATTTTTGCTGATGGAAACTACTGCATATTGCTGTTTAAGGATACTTACTTTCCAAGGATGCGGAGAAATAGGAACTCTGGTGAACTGGTACAGCCACTGTGGAAAACAAGGTGGAGGTGCCTCAAAAATTAAAAATAGAACTATCCTATTATCCAGTAATCATGCTACAGAGTATTTACCCAAAGAATACAAAAACACAAATTCAAAGGGATACATGCACTCCCACGTTTACTGCAGCATTTCTTATAGTAACCAAATTATGTAATCCAGTGTCCATTGATAGATGAATGGATAAAGAAGATGTGGTATATACACAACAGAATACTACTCAGCCATAAAAAAGAATGAAATCTTGCCACTGCAATGAAGTGGACAGATCTAGAGAGTATAACGCTAAGAGAAGTCAGCTAGAGAAAAACAATACCATATGATTTCACTCATATGGAGAATGTAAGAACAAACAAAGGGGAAAAAAGAGACAAACCAAAAATCAGACTCTTAACCATAAGGAATAAACAGATGGTTACCAGAGGGGAGGTGAATGGTGGGGGGGGGGGGCAGACGAAGGGGATTAAGAGTACACTTATCTTGATGAGCGCTGAGTAATGTGTAGGATTGTTGAATTGCCATACTGTACACCTGAAGTGAGATATATATCACTGTGTGTTAACTACAATAGAATTAAAATTAAATAAATAAAGGCACTTGCCTTCATTTTACCTTAGTGTTTGGGATTAAAATTTAAAATGCCACATTCCCCTCCTCTTCCAATAAACACCACAGGTTGGCCTATTCTTCCACAGCTACTTATTGGGTCCCAGAGCACCCAGCACAGGGCAATGAATTATTGGAGAGATCTATGTGGCACAACTTTGAAGCACATTTGCAGGGCTGCATGAGAGACATCTATTTATTCATTCTGGAAGAAGCATATGAAACCTGTTCATTCAGAGGACAGTCACTTATTTTCAAAAGTTTTTTGTTTAGTTTTGTTTTGTTTTTAATGGAGCCCGTAGGGCCATCTACAATGTGGTATCTTTTACCAATATCTATTTCTATTGCACTGTCAGGAAATTGATTCTAATTGCTAATTTTACTATTTTGTATGAAATTTAATTTTCTTTCATTCATTCACCCAGCAAACATTTATAGAGCACCTCTATCTACTTCATCATGTTGTCCTACATCCAATGCTTTGAACATAATTAAGAGCTTTATTAACTAAAGACAGAAAAATATACTAATCTCTAAATCTATTCAAGCTTAGAATACTTATAGAAAAGTCCAAAAACAATTAAATCAAGAAACCTTTTCTCAAAAGAAATAAAACAAAGCAGGATGTTATATTTCCATGGATTTTTTAAAAAGATGCCACCTAAGTCCTAGTTTCATATCAACATAGAGAACAAATCAAATGTGTAGAGAAGGGTAAATAGGTAAAAATAAATTTATCCTTTAAGTTCAGTTCATCAATCCTAGTAGGTATTTTTATATTTACTGTCAATTTTCTTGAGCCTTAGTTTCCTCATCTACAAGAGAGTTTACTCATAAATTTATTAACAAACATGTACCGAACGCCTACTATGTGCTAGGTACTGGCTTATGCTTTGGGAACACAGTGGTAAACAAAAGACACAATTCCTGTCTGTATGGTATTAACAGTCTCATGAAAATAATAATACTAATATACTAATATGGGAATGCTCGGAAGATTGGCTATTAATATTAAGCATTTCTGTGAGTTGCAAAGTGCTTTGTAAACCCAAGGCTCCTGAATGTGAGAACCACTTTTTTCTTCCTTCTATCTCCACTACTCATTAGGTTTTACTAAACGGTGATCTGAGTAGATACAAGTGCATCAATACTATCACATTTGACCACTAGAGGTCCTCCACAGTCATACCCAACATTAATCTATGTATTATATTCATTCATTCCTGTATAATTTACCAAAAGCAACTTAAGAAAGTTGGTTATATTAAATAAAATGTATTATGTGAAACTCTAAGGGACGCTCCACAAGAGATTAATTATATTAACCTAGATATCACATCCCATGAAATAAGAATTGTGCCATCCCTGGCTGAACATCAAAAATAAAGAAAATATTCTAAATTAATGTTTTATCACAGCAGTCCTGCAAAAACAAACCACTTCACCACCATACATACTTCTTTTAAGATAAATCATTGTAGGGACGCCTGGATGGCTCAGTCAGTTAAGCATCTGCCTTTGGCTCAGGTCATGATCCCAGGGTCCTGGGATGAAATCCTGCATCTGGTTCCTTCCTTGCCCAGTGAGGAGCCTGCTTCTCCCTCTGCCTGCTGCTCCCTCTGTTTGCGCTCTCTCTCTCTCTCTCTTTCTGACAGATAAATAAATAAAATCTTAAAAAAAAAAAAAAAGACAAGTCAATGTCCACATCATTTTGTATTCTATTTTGTAGAATGGCTATTTTGTATTCTATTTTATGGTTATACCAATATTACTATGTGCTATAGTTAACAAATTTACTGCTAAATCTTTGCATGCTAAATCTTATTTCTAAATGTCAAGTCTTGTGTTTTTCTATAAGAAAAAATCAGTATATTTATAGGAAAGAAGTTTAAATTTAATAAAATATTTGTCTTTATATTTTCATATTTACTGGCAATTGTTTTTTAATGTTTTCCTAATATTCCCCCAAACTTCATAAACTCATGAATTTAAGTTTAAAATTTTACACACACAAATAGCTAGGAAAATATAATAAGAATTTTGCCCAAGTGGTATTTTCCTGTTTCCTTTTTTGAAATATCACAGGAAATACATAATGAATACATATTGACTGCTTTTTATAATTGCTCTGATCGTGAATACACAAAAACATGAGTATTTCAAGACTCTTTTCACTTGTGTCTGAGTGTGAAATCAAGACAAAGGCACTGGAAATTCCTACTGTCAGGAACCTTCCATGAACATAAGACTGGTGTAATCTATTGAACTGTACTCTAATAACTGATAAATTATTTCTAATATCTTGGTGATTATTAAGTATGAGCCTTACTGAGACAAACTTCTAACAGATACAGCAACTTAGGGAACAAATACTGCTATTTAATGGCAGAATCTTACAATCTCCTGGAAGCAGTGAATTCCACAAGTATGAAAAGGGCAGTTCAAGTAGCAAAATCAAAACTATTCTCAAATTATGAGTGCTTGATATACAATATTCTGCACATGAACCGACCAATCAGAATGCATTTACAACACACAAAAGAGCACACTGAGAACTTGGTGCATATGTTTACATTTTAATACTTGAGAAAAAAGAAGTTAAAATCTGATACAAACACTGCTGCACAAGAAAAGAATATATACAAATTTGGATATCAATAGAGTCAGTATGTAAACCTGGATGTACAAATGTAACAAAACAACCAGTTATTAAAGGCTTTTAAGGAAGTAAGAGATTTTTAAATCAGGTAGAGATTAAAAGATTGCAGAAGGAACAGTAACTGTTTCTCAAAAAATTTCCCTTGTCTATTAAGAATTGTAAACTCCGTGTAACAAGGAAAGTTAGAGGTCACATAATGCATCAAGATATTTTGAAGACATAAGACGTAAATGCCCGCTGTAAACCCAAACAATCTAAAAATAACCAGCATTTCATTTTCCTCCAAAGATCAATTTGATATACCAGTCATGTTCACAAATTTTGGCAAAGAAAAATAAAAACTCATTCCATTCTTTTTTGAAAATACATGTTATTTCTTCCACCAGCTGCTTTAGTAATTTAAGCTTAATTCATTTGTTAAATATGAAACATGAAAAATCTTTTAAAATCTTGCACTCCTAGTAAGAAATGAAATCTTCTTTCCAACTTCAACACTGTATTTTAAAAATTGTGAAAATGATCAGAAACAGTACTAGCTCTTTAAGAGCACTTCAAAATATATTTGAAGAAAGTATTTTTTGGCTGTTGTTTATTTCTAAAAATCTTTATCTTGAAAGGGTAATCTTCAAAGGTATCTTGAAAGGGATCATGCAACATCAATATAATTGGAGAAATTCCCTACTGATGAAAAATAGGGTCATTTATAAATTAACTTCCAATTTTCTAAAAAAAATTCTTGGAATTTGTGCCAGATGCCTGGGATACTTTTATTCCTGATTACTCTCAATACAAAAGTTATTGTTTTAATACTGTAAAATCTACTTTATTTCATAGGTTGGCTGGAATAGCATTGTTTTTTAAGTTCTAGAAGTTACCAATACCGAGGTATTGTTTGATCTTATGAGGGAATAAACTTTTTTAAAAATTTTTTTTTTTTAAAGATTTCATTTATTTATTAGTTAGAGAGAGAGAGAGAGAGCACAGGCAGACAGAGAGGCAGGCAGAGGCAGAGGGAGGAGCAGGCTCCCCGCCAAGCAAGGAGCCCGATGTGGGACTCGATCCCAGGACGCTGGGATCATGACCTGAGCCGAAGGCAGCCGCCTAACCAACTGAGCCACCCAGGCGTCCCGAGGGAATAAACTTCTTGAAGGTTAAATTCTTCCTCTTTGAAAGATGCATTAAACACTTCTGATCACTAAAAACATAAAGCTTCTAGCACTTCTTGAACACTGATTTCACTTTCCAAAAATGTAAATATTCTCTCAATGCCCAGAGCAACAGAACTAAACCAAGTATTTGGTAACTGTCTCTTTTAAGAAGAGAAGTATCAGTTATTCCAAAAACTAGCTTGCATATATCTCTGATTTTAACTGTATTCCTCAGACAAAAGATCACTTCGTTTTATACAAAGTTTTCTTGCTTTATAATCTATAGAATGTTAGTAGTGAGCTTAAGATGATCATCTTATAATTGCACATTTGTGTAAACCATTATTTTTCTTTAGAAAACACATTTTAGCTTAATAGGGCAACACAAACCTCAATATTGAATATAATAATAACCTATGATAACTGATAATACTATAAAGTTATTAAACACACCCCTAAAACTTCTAAAATACATTAATAATTTTTTAAATAGCCATAATCCCTTATAAAACAAATTATTTACAAATATCTTAGAGCAGTGGAACGTATGCAGTCATTACATGATGTGGATAAGTTCCTTGGAGAATCTACCTACAGAACAGAAAATGCTACATTTTTACTGTCCACTTGCCATTGAAAAACTGAAAGCAGCATGATTTTATTAAAGCAAATTAATATAATTGGAAGGGTCTAATTAAAACTGGCATTGTGCTCTCTAGAGAAAAATAACAATAACATGATAGAATTTTTATATAGCACCACCATAAGATGCTCTAGTAACACCTTAATTTTAGGATTGTTAATACATAATTCTGATGTTAAAACATTATTTTAATGTAAAAATTCATATCTGCACTCAGAGGAAACTATATTAAAAATATTTTTAATATGCTAAAAGTTACTAACTCAGGTTCCCCTTTCACATTGCACAGCATCCATCTAAAATATAAGGTGTAGATTCTTATAAATAATATATAAAAAGTCTTGGGTTTGTTTTTTGGTTTTTTTTAACCAAATTTCAATATCTTATGGGTTTTTTTAACCAAAAATATTACCAATTTTTCACAAAAAATATAATAAAATATTAACAACTTTAATATAAGCCAGTTGAAAATCAGTTCCTTCTGATTTGGAAAGCTTAAAAAATGTTAATAGGATTCTACCAACCCTAGAGTAACCAAGCTAATCAGCAGCAGCCATTGGTACTTAGTATTGTTCAATCAGGTAATCCTGATCAAAAAATTAAATTAGGTGCCTTTTGTAAGACAAGTGCCAAACCGTTGCTATTTTATTAAAATGCAATAACTAATATTAAGATAAGAGCACCACTGTGGCTATTAGCTGGCATATAACCTCCATATTTGATACATATTCAAAAATTCAGCAACTATAGTTATAACTCTAGTAGTGTTATTTAGCTCTACATTTCCCTTAGAGGGCAGACAATAACAAAGATGCTATGTATTAAAAATCATATCAATATCTATTATTAATAAGAACCTTTTGATGATTTTACAACTATCTGCCTCAAAAGGGTACCTTCTGGCGAATTCAGAAATGTGAATTCTGATGCAGACTCTACCCATCCCCAACCTCCAACCCCACCTTCCTGTGCCTAATATCTGAGCCTATTGGGACAAACACCCACAGGAGAAACTTTTAAGATGTGATGCTAACATATTTCACTCTCTTCTTTTCCTGTTTTCTTAAAGGATGAATTTGTATTTATTTTCTAGGTTTCTTACTTCCAGTCATAACAAAATAATGGTCATCGTCTTCCTTTTTCTTTGCAGTAGGTTTTTTATCTCCACTAACTGCTTCCTTACCAGATGAGGGTGGTTTCCTGGTTGAAGCTGGGGCTTTGCCACTTTTTGGAGGCCCTTTAGCTGAATACTGGCTCTTACTGGCCATCTGTGCTGACTTTGATACAGGCTGTGTCTTGATGGAGGACTGAGGAAGACTCATGAGAGACAGTGGGGTACGGCCAGGGGACTTCAAGGAGCTGGGTCCTATCTTCTGGGATGGACTTTTATTCTGGGGCTGCTTTTTGGCAACTGAAACCATATTCTTATCTTTTGATTCCTGTGCAGCTTTTGTAGGTACAACTGAGGATACGGACAGTGGCTGGTTTAAATTTAAGGCTGACTTAAGCTTGTATGCTGGCATTGCCCCAGCTTGTGGGGCTCTATCAGAGGACTGAGACTGCGTTCCTAGACTTGTGGGTATAGTTTTGGAACTGGATTTTGTTATTTTTGCAGGGGAATGGAGAGAGGGGGAAGGTTTAGGCCTTACATGTATATTTGCCTTAGGTGACTTTGGACACTTTGACAATGAATCTGAATGTGCTGCTGAATGAGACTCTGCATTATCCCTGGAAGATAAAGGAGTGTGTTTCAAATGCTTTGGTTCAGTTTTTCCAGAAGACTTATTTGGCAAAAGTGCAGACTCAGGCACACCTCTGGGCTTCTGGGCCATAACAAGATTGGCCTGAGGAGTATTGTGTGATGAGATAAGTTTTCTCAATGACTGAGATTCACAAGGTGTGGTTCTTGATGAAGCGGGTGAAGAAGTGCTTTTACCTACTGTTTTGTTTGAAGGAGCCTGTGGTTTCTTTGTGATGCCTTTAGAAGATTTGAGCTTAAGATGAGAAGATGATGCTGGAGAATCTGGCAATTTGGAACAGACTGTCACAGAGCCCAGATTCCCTCCTTTCAGGGAAGATGCTGGCAGCAACCCATCCAGTGGACGTACCTGCTTTTCTTTGCTTCTTGGAATACCAACTGGCGTGCCAGGTTTTGATTTTTGTTTCTGAAACATGCCAACAGCTGACAAAGGATTCATTTCAGGAGGCTGAGGTGTTCTGGCAGACGAATCAGGTACATTTTCATTGGAAACTCCTTTTTGAAAGGCTAGAATTTTTTGTTCTAGTGTGGCAAACTGTAATATTCGACAGGGATCATATTTAAGCAAAAATCCTTGAAGAGTATCCCAGCCTCCACCAACACGGACCATGACATGTTTTCCATGAAGCATCTTTTCCCCCAAAAGAAAGTAAAGAAACAAACAAATAAACAAAAGCCCATAAGGTTCACAGTTCCAATTCATTAGCAGTCACAATCTGTGATGTTTATGATCTAAGAAATTCAGAGTATTTGCCAGCAGCTTCAATATAAATTGATAGCCTATTTCTTACATTATTAAAATTATCAATTTAATTCATACTGAATCATGCAATTAAATATAGGTCCTCTAATTTATAAGAAAAATTTTTGCACACAACTTGCATACTAAAAATCCAAATTAAAAATATACAAAATTGCAAGGGCAATATTGTTCAATAAAGAGGAAGAAAAGAGGAAAGGCGGAAGGAGAGGAAGAGAAGGAGAAATGAGGACTTACAGAAAATATGCTTCATAATAAAGAAAAAAATTATGGAAGAAAGATAAAAACAACTAAAACTTGTACTTTGCAATTTAATAAATTACTTTCACATGTATAATTTAGCAATTTAACCTTTCAAAAACCTTAATATAATTCACAATTTAGTTCTTCTTTGCAGACAAGAAAATTATGGCTCTGCGAAGTTGAGGAAATTGTCTCAAACCACACAGCTTAGGCCTGGCCTCAAACATACCAGCCTGCCCAACTCAAATGGTGCTTTTGTGCAGACAAAATGCATCCTGGGTAGGCCAGCATAATCCCAGCTGATTTTCAGGCCCCTATCCATTCAGCAGGCAATTCTTCACCATTGTAGGAGATTGCCCTGCAAACATTAACTCCAAATCCCATGCTCCCATCATTGTATCAGACTGCCTTAAAAAAACAAAGCTAATTAAAAAACAGAAAGCCTTGGAAATGTTTCTATGTGAGTTGGGCAGGGTGTGAGGAGGTAATGATAATATATGAAATTTTAAAATATGGATGGTGAAATATTTTTAAATATTTTTATATTATATTCCTAGATTGGGAATAAAAGAGCTCTTATATCAGAAGTGTACAGAATGCCAAACAGGTGAAACTTCAATCTCTTTACCAATAAAGGGGACAGTTAATCAACTGCAGATCGCAGGTGGGACAAAGGAAGGAAATGCATATGCACATCAGGATATTGGTAAATACATTGATGCTGTGTCAATGAGAAAAGGTTTTATACTTAAGACCCAATCTATACATTATAATAAACTGCAGCATTTCAACTTCCTTTTCCTATTACTGATATTTAATCTTATTAACATGTATTGTTTTAGTTTTTTCTTCTTATATGGGAAATCATGCCTTTTTAGAAAATTTGAAAAATGGAATAAAATAGCTGGGATATATATACAGATTTTTCCCCCCACAATTATTTTAAATGTCTGAATAGTCTTAGGAACCCTTAGTAGTTTATTGTGTTAAAGGTGCCTACCAAAACTCATATGTACTCGTGAAAGCAAGTATTCCATATTTTTCCTGTAGAGTAAAATTCTTCCATTAATAACATTCCCTATTCCAATTTTTTAAAAAGTAAAAGGGAAGCAAAAGGAATTTGGCTAAACAATAAATCCAATTTCAAAATAAGACTTGTATGTAAATAGGATATAAATGGTGGACTTACTCTTATAAAGAGTATTTTATCCCCAAGTCGGTACCGTCCTTCAGATAAGTACTCAATAGAGAATCGATGGGAACAACTACAGGGAGGGTCTTCAGCAATATGTTTTACCTAAGATTAAAAATAAACAAAATTTAGTGCTTATGACAAAAAATATTTAACATTAAAATGCAAGGTTTATTTGATAGATGGGAAATCAAAAGATAAAAATTTAAAGGCAGTTGAACCATTTATTATTACCTCTCCTTTACTTGTTGACAAATACTGAGATTAGGATTTTTTTTAAATAATCTCTACACCCAACATGTGGCTTGAACTCATGACCCTAAGGATCAAGAGTCACATGCTCCACAGACTGAGCCAGCCAGGCTCCTCAACAGATACTGAGGTTAGACATTAACTAATCTAATAAAAGTTGACAGTGATAGCCTTTTTTCTCTCAGTTTTCAAAGTAGGCTCCACATCCCAAAGTAGGGCTCAAACTCAGGACCCTGAGATCAAGAGTTGCATGCTGGGGGTATAGCTCAGGGGTAGAGCATTTGACTGCAAGAGTTACATGCTCTACTGACTGAGCCAGCCAGGAGCCCTAGGGATGAAGTCTGAGTCTCTCTCTCTCCCTCCCTATCCCACCTCTCTCCCTCTCTCTCACTCTCCTTGCCTAAGTCTAATCAGGGTCCTAGTGTATTCAGTGAGCACTGGAGGTCTGTGAATGTGAACAGGGAGGTCAATTCAAAACACATTCATTAAGTCATAGGAAACACATGAGTTTATTATTAAACTTGAATTTTTTTTTAAAAGATTTTATTTATTTGACAGAGAGAGATCACAAGTAGGCAGAAAGGCACACAGAGAGGGAGGAGGAAGCAGGCTCCCTGCTGAGCAGAGAGCCCAAGGTAGGGCCAGATCCCAGGACCCTAGGATCATGACCTGACCAGAAGGCAGAGGCTTAACCCACTGAGCCACCCAGGCGCCCCTAAACTTGAATTGTTTTATGCCCTGGATTAATATAACTGTGTCAAGTCAAAGACAGGCCAGTCAGATAAACTTTAAGTAGGAATTCTCACTTGTCCCTTAACACTATGCTAAACATTTGGAGGGGGGTATCTAGATTGTTCCAAAGTTACTGTTAAAATAACCAGAGGCATATTTATATCTATTCACCCAAGATTGGGTGAAATTCTAAAGAATTCAATTCAAGAGGCATTCTTCTAAAAGTGCTCACTTTTTTTTTTTTTTTAAGATTTTTGTTTATTTGACAGACAGAGATCACAAGTAGGCAGAGAGGCAGGCAGAGAGAGAGGAGGAAGCAGGCTCCCTGCTTGAGCAGAGAGCCCGATGTGGGGCTCGATCCCAGGACCCCGGGATCATGACCCAAGCCAAAGGCAGAGGCTTTAACCCACTGAGCCACCCAGGCGCCCCTAAAAGTACTCACTTTGTTTCAATAGTCTGCTAAGTAGATGAGAACTGGGAACAAGTCCCTACTTCTATTCCTCATGCAGCTTACAGAATTTTTAACTGTAGTAAACATCAAAATATTATAAAAATGAGTATAAAACAAAGTTTAGGAGTTCTATACTTAAAATATGGAAATTATTATAAACTGATTAAAAAATAAAAACATCTGGGGTGCCTGCTCCCCAGCATGGGGTAGCTCAGTGGGTTAAGCCTCTGCCTTTAGCTCAGGTCACGATCCCAGAATACTGGGATCGAGCCCCGCATCGGGCTCTCTGCTCAGCAGGGAGTCTGCTTCCTCTCTCTGCCTGCCTCTCTCGACCTACTTGTGATCTCTGTCTGTCAAATAAATAAATAAAAATCTTAAAAAAAATAAAAATAAAAATAAAAAAATCTGTTGAGATGTTTGAAAAAAAAAGTTGCTATCAATCACCATGGACAATATTTTGTTTTCCTAAAAATTACATTTTTGGAAAAAGCAAGGCAATGAATATTTTTCTCAATTGTCACACAGACTATATCTACACAAACTCATTAATTGAACTTGCATTTGATGTTAAACCAAAATCTCCTTAGATATGCCTAATTTAGCTAAGCATTAATAGAAATCCATGACTGTGGCTCAGTGGTTTAAGGCCTCTGCCTTCAGCTCAGGTCGTGGTCCCAGGGTCCTGGGATCAAGCCCTAATCAGGCTCTCTGCTCGGCATCGAGCCTGCTTCCTCCTCTCTCTCTGCCTGCCTCTCCGCCTACTTGTGATCTCGGTCTGTCAAATAAATAAATAAAATTAAAAAAAAAAAAAAAAAGAAAAGAAATCCATGACTGTCTTCATTATCTACCCAAAATGAACAGCCACAGGTGGATTCACCAAAACATGATCAGAAGGGTTCAGAATTTATCTCCCCACATCATTCATTTAACAAAATAATGTGATCATAAATAGAACTGATTATCATAAGCCATTTAATTGTGTTTCTCTTGTTGATAGCTTGGTATATATGCATATATACACACACATTCATGCTCCCACACAGCATAGCCTAAAATGCCTAAATGTAAACTGAACGTGGGTATAGAATTTACAATTATTAGAACTATTTACACGTGTTAACTAAAGTAATCTGAAAAGAGGTTTTGTTGTTTTTTTTAATATGCATATTAAAGAAATGTGTTCCTTTTTAGTGTTCACAACAAGAATGTAGACATGAAAAGTCACTTGCTTTATTTGTTTAAAATATCCAAATACCACTTACATTCAGCAGTAAAAATTAGCATTAACCCACAATCTAAAGAAAGGAGTAGGCCTAAAAGAAATAAGAGCTATGGGTAAAAAGTGTTCTCTTCTGGTTTTATCTATTGCATGATTAACATTAGAACACTAAAGGAAATAGATAAATTAAAATAATCTATAAAGGCACTAATCTACTATTAATTATTTTCTTTCCTTTTCTTACAGTTTGTTTATATACACACACTTTTCACAAAATACTTTTCTTGTTGCTACATAGTCTTCATAATGATCACATATAATGATTATTCTGTTAAGATAATGAATCCTAATCCACCTAGCCATTGCTCTGAGAGTATTCGCACTGCTTCTAATTTTCACCATTATATATATATCACAATAAAACTTTCATTTATTCTACTTTTTAATTCCCCTTCAATTACAATAAAAATGAAAGAGGAACATTTTGGTGGTACTTGATAACCATTTGTCAGCTATTTTTCAAAAGTTTACATCATTTTCCACCACCAGTAGCAATCCCTAAGTACAGTTTTATAGAATTTACCAGCACCAGGTTTTATAATTTTAAAATATTTACTAATGAGGCAAATTGTGTATCTTAATTCCTTGATTCTCAGCAAGACTCAACACTCTATTTTCCTCTTGTGTGAATAAGAGCCCTTGCCCATTTACCTTCTGGAAATGCTTTTCTTATCAAACTATACATAGTCTTTCCAATGCAGTAAAAAAAAGTATTTTGCCAATGTTTTCTTTTTTATTTAATTATCATTATTTTAGTTTATATGAGATTTAAAGTAAGTTATTTTTTAACTTACTGCATTATCACTGTGTCACACATGGACAGTGACAGTCATCATATAAATCAGTAATATAAGTATATTTTGGCCTGGTAAAGAATATTCAGGCTGACATTTTCTTAATCTGTCTTGCAAGGATATCCAAATCTTTTACTATAGACTTTTATTACGTTAAACTAAACAATCAAAGCAACACTTTCCAAATGTTTACCAGTAATGACTTACTCATTATTTCTTAAATAATTTTGTACATTAAGCACTTTCATAAAATACAACAGTCTGAAAAAGACCATAATTCTGAACAACAGTGGAAGCAGAAAAAAAAATGTTTGCTACTCAGTTCACCTTACAGAAGATACAGCCAGGACAACTGCAGCTCTAGTGACCTCTGCATAACAATGACCAGGTAAAGCTCAAAGACTTCCCAGTTGAGACCCATCATCTAAAAGTCTGCATACATTGTCAGGGGAATATTCCCAAAACCCCATCAATTTGCTCTCAGAACTTTTACTCCTCCTATTTTCTCCAAGTATCAGTATATTATTTACTTAGAAACCTCAAAAATCATCCTAGATTTTCTCCCTCCCTATCAGAATTAGGATTCTCCAATTCTACCTCTTAAATACGTCCTGTTACTGTTCCTTTTACTTCACCTTCACTACTGCTGCTCAATTTCAGGCTCTCATCATTGTATGTCTGGATTATTACAACAAAACCAATATAACCTCTACATGACCATGAGAGTAATCCTTATAACATGCAAATCAGATTATAACACTACCATGATTAAAAAAACAATCAATGAATTCTTGCGGCCTCCAGTACCCTTCATGATGGATTCCAGTCTATTTGCCTCCCCACTCCTCAACTACATACACATCCACTCCTCATCATACACGAACAACACATCACCTTTAACATATAGTGCCCTAAACTCACCAGGGAGTGGTAGTTAATACTGGCGTATGTTCCGAATAAGAAACATTCTCTTTAAACACAGCATCACCTGCAGCAAACTATGAGACTCTGACACATCACAACTGAGAGAAAATACAGCGATTACTTACAGCCTCATGCAGCTCTTCATGCTGACAGCATGATTTCGGAATGCTAATGGAATCTTCGGGTCCAGAAGTATTAAGTAAGGTCTCTTCTAGCTCGATTTCTTTCTCAAGTTTTACTAATACTGGTGGCTCAACCCCATATCTGAAAACCAGTTAGGAGATCTCATCATTCAAGAAAAGTCCAACACATTCACTTCCCTGCATATCACAATAGGCTATGTTTTATTTTTAAAGTGAAGTCTATTTGATTCTCTTCTACCAATTGTTTCACTGGAACATTTGGAAATGCTTTTTAATATCCCACTGACCATCAAAAATTCAGCATATAATCTTCACATTATAGCATATATTGGGATTACTGGATGCTCCAGTATTCAACCAGGGATTCTGAAAGTCAACCACCTTTAAAGTTAGCTTGAAAGTAAAGATGGGGCTGAGTCAGGTATGGAGGACACTAAGCCTAAGCCTTCTTACCAGATCCTCTTTGTGTCCAGAAGATTTGCCTTGCCTTCAACTGCTAAGAGAGTTTTACATGCTCTTACCCTATTCTTGGTCTAAAAAATTTAAGCAATGACTTTTACAGTTTAATACTAAATGACAACAAGTTATATGGGTGAACAGATGTTGACACATGACACAGCTCATGCAAACAGAACAAAGTTGAAAGAAAGAAAGAAAGAGAGAGAGAAAGAAAGAAAGAAAAAGAAAGAAAGAAAGAGGGACGCCTGGGTGGCTCAGTTGGTTAAGCAGCTGCCTTTGGCTCAGGCCATGATCCCAGCGTCCTGGGATCGAATCCCACATCGGGCTCCTTGCTCAGCAGGGAGCCTGCTTCTCCCTCTGCTTCTGCCTACCACTCCGTCTGCCTGTGCTCACTCGCTCTCTCTATATAACAAATAAATAAATAAAATCTTTAAAAAAAATAAAAAAGAAAGAAAGAAAGAAAAGGAAATTAAGTTGTTTTATTTCAATCAAGAATTATTTTCTTGGGGCGCCTGGGTGGCTCAGTGGGTTAAAGCCTCTGCCTTCGGCTCAGGTCATGATCCCAGGGTCCTGGGATCGAGCCCCAAATCGAGCTCTCTGCTCAGCGGGGTGCCTGCTTCCCCTTCTCTCTCTGCCTGCCTCTTTGCCTACTTGTGATCTCGTTCTGTGTGTGAAATAAATAAAAAAATCTTTAAAAAAAAAAAGGAATTATTTTCTTTTATTTATAAAAAATAGTGCGCTATCTAAAATAAAGTAGCTTTTAGAAAATTAATGACATTGAAATTCTGAAATAATGTCGGATACATACCTCGACACAATTCGACCAATTTCAAGAAGACAAAGATAGACCTGTCTTGGATCTTTGTGCAAAACTGTGAAAAAATAAGGCCACATATTTTAAAGGGAAAATTAAATAGGGAAATACATTTCTGGCATAGGAGAAGTAAAAAAAAAAAAAAAAGAAAAAGAATAACGAAGACAGATTTACTTGTTTGGAGACTTAGAAAAGACATTTTCTCTACATATTATCATCATCATCCATAATTTTTTTTAAAAAACTGGATAATAAGAGGATGAAAATTTAGCATGTACCCTAATTTGTAGCATTTTAAGTCTAAAACATTAAGGGCTCCAAAAAATTAAATTATTTATATTTCAGATCTCTCAACAGGAGATATTATTTGAAGAGATATACCACCTCAATTTTATTCTAAACTATCTTTAGCTTAAGACTATGTGTTAACGGCTTTCTCAAACTTTTTCAAAATCAGAAAAGAAGGAGTACTTCCTAACCCATTCTCTGAGGTCAGTATTATCCTGACACCAAAGCCAAACAAATACATCACAAGAAAACTAAAGACTAATATCTTTTATGAATATAGATGTAATAATCTTCAATTCATTACTGGCAAACTGAATCCAGTAGTAAGTAAGATTTATCCCAGGAATGCAAGGTCGGTTCAACATATGAAAACCAATCAATACAATCCACTATATTAACAGAATAAAGGAAAAGAAATGTGCAATTATCTCAGTAGACACAGAAAAAGCATTTAACAAAATCAAATACTCCTTTGACAATTAAAAAAAAGAAGAAGCCTCAACAAATTAGGAATGGAAGGAAACTTTATAAATTTGAAAATGGATATGAAAAACCCATAGTTAACATTATTCTTAAAGGTGAAAGACTGAGACTCTTCCTCCTAAGACTAGGGAGAAGACAAGGATGTCCACTCTCACCTCTTCTATTCAAAATTGTATGGGAGGTTCTAGGCAAGGCATTTAGGCAAGAAAAACAAATAAAAGGCATCCAGATTAGAAAGAAGGAAGGAAAACTAACTCCATTCAGATAATACAGTCCTTTGTATAAAAATCCCCTAAGGAATCTACAAAAGCAAAGTATTAGAGCAAACTTAGTTTCAACAAAGTTGAAGGATATAAGATTAATATACAAAAATCATTTCACCTTATACACCAACAATAAACAATCTGAAAATGTAATTTAAAAAACAATTCAATTTACAATGCTTCAAGAAGAATAAAGTACTTAGGAACAAACTTCACCAAAGAATTTTATGACTTATTTATGGAAAATTACAAAATATTGTTGAAAGAAATTAAGTAAGATACAAATAAATGGAAAGACATCCTGTATTAATGGATTGGGAGACATAATATTGTTAAGATGACAAAACTCTTCAAACTGACCTACAGATTCAGTGCAATCCCTATCAAAATTCCAACAGCCTTTTTTACAGAAATGGTTAAGGTGATAAAATTCATACAGAATTATAAAAGACAGAATAGCCAAAACAAGAATAAAGTTGGAAGACTCACACTTCCCAATATCAAAACGTACAACAAAGCTACAGTAACCAATGTGTTACTGGCATAAGGACAGACATAGAGACCAGTGGACTGGACTGAGAGTCCAGAAATAAACCTAGATATTTGTGTTCAGGTGATTTTTAAAAAGAGTGGCAAGACAACTCAGTAAGGAAACAGCGGTCTTTTCAACAGATGGTGCTAGAACTGAATATCCGTATGCAAAAGAATGAATTCAGATCCTTAATTCACAACATATACAAAAAATAACCCCAAATGGATTAAAGACCTAAACATAAAGCTAACACTATAAAACTCTTAGAAGGAAAAGGAGGTGAAAATCTGTGTGTCCTTGGATTAGGCCATAATATTTTAAATATGACACCAAAAGCACAAGCAGTCAAAGAAAAGATAAACTGAACTTCAGGGACGCCTGGGTGGCTCAGTGGGTTGAAGCCTCTGCCTTCAGCTCAGGTCATTATTTCAGGGTCCTGGGATGGAGCCCCGCATTGGGCTCTCTGCTCAGCGGGGAGCCTGCGTCCCCCTCTCTTTACCTGCCTCTCTGCCTACTTGTGATCTCTCTCTTTCTATCAAATAAATAAATAAAATCTTTAAAATAAAATAAAATAAATTGAACTTCATCAAAACTAAAAACTTTCATGCATCAAAGGACACTATCAATAAAGTGAAAAGGTAACCCAAACACTGGACGAAAATACTTGCAAGGGCACCTGGGTGGCTCAATCAGTTAAGCATCTGCCTTCGGCTCAGGTCATGATCCCAGGGTCTGGATGGAGTCCTACATCAGGTTCCCTGCTCAGCAGGGAGCCTGCTCCTCCCTCTACCCTTCCCTCCTGCTCATGCTTTCTGTCTCTGTCTCAAATATATAAATAAAAATCTTTAAAATTAAAAAAAAAGAAAATATTTGCAAATCATATATCTGATAAGGGCCTAGTATTCAGAATAAATAAAACTTACAAGTCAACCAAAAAAGACAAATAATCCCCTAAAAATGAGCAAAAGATTTGAAGACAAATTTCTCTAAAGAAGACACACCAAGTGACCAGTAAGCCATGAAAATGCTCAACATTAGTCATTAAGGAAATGCAAATCAAAATCACAATGAGGGGGAGGAGTCAAGATGGCGGAGAAGTAGGAGGCTGAGACGACATCAGGCAGCAGGAGATCAGCTAGATAGCCTATCAAACCATTCCGAACACCTACAAATCCAACAGGAGATCGAAGAGAAGAAAAACAACAATTCTAGGAACAGAAAATCGACCACTTTCTGAAAGGTAGGACCAGCGGAGAAGTGAATCCAACGCGACGGGAAGATAGACCCCAGGGGGAGGGGCCGGCTCCCGGCAAGCGGCGGAGCACAAAATCAGAACTTTTAAAAGTCGGCTCCACGGAGGGACATCGCTCCAGAGGCTAAACTGGGGTGAAGACCTCGTGGGGACAGCGTGGACTCAGGTCCCACGGGGTCACAGAAGGATCGGGGGTGTCTGAGTGTCGCAGAGCTCACAGGTATTAGAGCGGGGAAGTCGGCTGCGGAGACAGAGCCGAGATTTCCTAGTGGTCTGTGACACGGACCGGTGCTCTGTGGCACTGGCCGGCGCTCTGTGCGAGGGGTCCCCACAAGATCCGGGGAGACTCCGACCCGGGAGAGCTCAGGGATCTACGGGGTTCGGAGACTCCAGGTGGGACTCTGCCAGAGACAGAGACGCTTGGTCACAGGCTGGGTGAGCTCGGAGCACTCCCAGAAGCCAGTGAGACAGGACTGCTTACGCACGATTTTCTCTGAGCGCGGTCTGCGGGCGCGCGCGGTCTGCGGGCGCGCGCGGTCTGCGGGCGCGCGCGGTCTGCGGGTGCCCACAGTGTCGGCGGGCCCGCGGTGTCGGCGGCCCGCAGGGTCTGCGGGCCTGCGGTGTCTGCGGGCGCGCGGTGTATGCGGGCGGACGCGCACGCGCACTCTCCGGCGCAAACGTGGGCTAGGGAGACTGGAGGGATTAAACGCTTTTCTCTGAAGGCGCACTGAAGACTGGGGCCCCTAGCTCTCGGCTCCTCTGAACCAGAGATTGGGAGGCCGCCATTGTCATTCCCGTCCTCCAGAA